>JAKZAP010000001.1:3100900-3360840 GCA_023053575.1 Branchinecta lynchi
TTCGGAGTTTATAAACTGTTGTTTATAGTTGTTTATAAACTTTACGCAACGGTCAGATTTGATACAAGAGAGTATTACTGCGACAAGTAAACCAGAAGATAATGCTGGATTGTATAAAGGCCCTGCCTTGGTTTATCAATGATCAGTCAATTTAATACAAATTCTACTTCTGCTTCTGCTTTATTTGTCACAGTAAGAGTACACAGTTAACCACATTTACAATAAGCTTAGCAGAAATGATAGTGCTTGGCCTAAACATAGAGGTTTCTTACCTATGAAACCCCCGTACACCAGGTGTCAGTCAGGTATTCAAAGTAACTTTGTAGAATCAGTAGGCTATATCGGTCTGCAACATCACCGGGTGCTGGAGCTTTGTTGAGGATATGCACGTGATCCATGTTACTTTATTTTACGTATTTACCTTTTTTGGGATCCCAAAACGTAAGTGGAGGGATACCTATGACATCGCAAAAGTTGTCCGTCTGTCCGTCCGTCCGTCCGTCCGTCCGTCCGTCCGTCCGTCTGTCCGTCCGTCTGTAAGCACGATAACTCTCGAAGGGAATGAGATATTTTGATGAAACTTGGTGTGAGGGTTCGTTGGGTCGTCGGACCAGTCAAGTTCGTAGATGGGCTTTGTAGCTCTACATTTAGGGGTGGGGGAGGGGATTCAAATTAAGGGACAAACAAAATATTTTGAAACAGATAATGTGATAGTCGATTATGGGGTAAGAAGACATGCTGAACACGATGGTGAAAACCATTTTGTCATCGGACAAGTAGTTCGCCCGGAATCCGGCCAAACCGGAAAGTTTGTTGAAAGTAAAAGTTTTATTTGAAGTTGATTAGATGTTCGATCTAGGGGTAGGAAGACATGCTGAAGACGATGGTGAAAATTATTTTCTCGACGGACAAGTATTTCGCCCGGAATCCGGCCCAAACCGGAAAGTTTGTTGAAAGTAAAAGTTTTATTTGAAGTTGATTAGACGTTCGATTTAGGGGTAGGAAGACATGCTGAAGACGATGGTGAAAATTATTTTCTTGACGGAAAAGTATTTCGCCCGGAATCCGGCCCAAACCGGAAAGTTTGTTGAAAGTAAAAGTTTTATTTGAAATTGATTAGATGTTCGATTTAGGAGTAGGAAGACATGCTGAAGACGATGGTCAAAACTATTTTCTCGACGGAAAAGTATTTCGCCCGGAATCCGGCCCAAACCGGAAAGTTTGTTGAAAGTAAAAGTTTTATTTGAAGTTGATTAGATGTTCGATTTAGAGGTAGGAAGACATGCTGAAGACGATGGTGAAAACTATTTTCTCGACGGACAAGTATTTCGACCGGAATCCTGCCCAAACCGGAAAGTTTGTCAAAATTAAAAGTTTTATTTGGAGTTGATTAGATGTTCGATTTAGGGCAAGAAGACATGCTGAACACTTATGTGAAAACAAGTTTCTACCCGGACATGTATAGTTCGTCCGGAATCCGGCCAAAACCGGAAAACTGTTGGAAGTCAAAGTTTTATTTCTAGTTGATTAGATAAGCGATTTAGGGGTAAGAAGAGATGCTGAGTCCCTGTATGACAATCATATTTTACCCGGACATATAGTTCGACCGGAATCCGGCTGGAATCGGAAAATTTGTTATAAGCTAAATTGCTATTTGAAGTTGATTAGATGTTCATTACTGGGGAAAGAAGATACCCTGATTTCGTGTTTGAGCTTTCTTTTTTCGCCGGACAAGTAGTTCTGGAGTTCGGCCGGAACCGGGAAATTGGCAGAAGTGGCAGGAAGTTTTCGTCAAAACAGATATGACTTATAGGGGTAAACACACATGCTGAATCCAAATCTGAACTTGGTTTTCTCAGGTGATTAGCTATTTGGCCTTAATCTGTTTCTGAATTTTAATTGTAAAAATGTTCAAGGAGTCTGGCGAAGACTGGATCTGGCTAAGACAAGACCCTGTTGTCTGGATCAGATACTGAATTTTTGGGATCCCATCGAAACCTTTGGTCTTGTTTTAATTGAAAGCCTACTGTTGTAGTCAATAAGGTAAGAAGTGGAACGATATTAAACAAGACCAAAGGTTTAGATGGGATCCCAAAAGTTCAAATTTGATCCATACAATTGGGTCTTGTCTTCGCCAGATCCAGTCTTCGCCAGACTCCTTGAACACTTTTACTATTAAAGTTTAGAAAAAGATTAAGGCAAAATAGCTAATCACATAAGAAAACCAAGTTCAGATATGGATTCAGCATGTGTGTTTACTCCTTTAAGTCATAACTATTTTGACGAAGCAGATCGGAACTTCCTGCCTTACTTCTGCCAATTTTCCGGTTTCGGCGGAATTCCGGAACTACTTGTCCTGCGAAAAAATAAATCTCAAAAAACGAATTCAGCATGTCTCCTTAAATCCAACCTCTAATCAACTTGCAATTAAAATTTTACTTTAAACAAATTTTCCGAGCCGGATTCCGAGCGATCTATACGTCCGGTGAGAAAATAGTTGTCATATGCGAATTTAGCTTGTCTACTTACCCGCAAATCGAACATCTTATCAAATTTAAATAAAACTTTTACTTTAAGCAAATTCTCCGGTTTTGGCCGGATTCCTGCCGAACTAATTGTCCAGCGAGAAAATAATTTTCATATTCGGACTGGTTTCCTTGCCCCTAAATCAAACCTCCAATCAACTTCATATTACTTTTCACAAATATTCCGGTTTTCGCCGGATTCCGGGTGAACTATTTGTCCGGCGAGAAAAAAATTTCATATTTGGATTCAGCATGTCTCCTTACCCTTAATTCGACTATTTCATTAGCTTTTTAAAAGTTTTTTGTGTTCCCCTTAATTTCAAACCCCTCCCCCACCCCTAAATATAGAGCTACATGGCCCATCTCCGAACTTGGTCTGTATTTTGACCTAAGGACTCTTCATGCCAAGTTTGATCAAAATATCTCAACCCCTTCGAGAGTTATCGTGCTAACAGACGGACGGACGGACAGACAGACAACTTTACGATGTCATAGGTATCCCTCCACTTACGTTTTGGGATCCCAAAAAGGAAGCATACGCGAAAGTTGGACCAGTCTCGATTTCAATAATTAGATCTGTTCAATATCCGTAATTGGAGACACCGGGACTCGAAACTCACTCGTTTAGTGCATATGGCAACGTCAAGTTACATGTAAAAAACAAGAGCTACGAGCTCATATGGCACTTGTTACGAGTAAGCACGGCTCGGTTATGTCAATGATATATCTAGTGTTTGCTAGGTGTCTTCCCACCAAGTTTCATCTCGATCCATCCACTCTTAGCGTTTTCCAATATTTCCGGTTCTCCCCTCCAGCTCCGCCCAAAAGTCACCGGATCCGGTCCGGATTTTAAGTGGGTCGTCTGAGGCATGAGGTCTTTCCAAATATCAAGTTTCATCGAGATCCGGTCACCCGTTCAAAAGTTATAAATACCTCAAGATTCCGGATTCCCCCTCCCTCCACTCCCCCGACAGTGCCCGAATCGGCTCGGTCATGTCAATGATGTATCTAGTGTTTGCTAGGTGTCTTCCCACCAAGTTTCATCTCGATCCCTCCGCTCATAGCGTTTCCCAAGATTTCCGGTTGCCCCCTCCAGCTCCCCCCAAAAGTCACCGGATCCGGTCAGGATTTTAAGTAGGTCGTCTGAGGCATGAGGTCTTTCCAAATATCAAGTTCCAACGAGATCCGATCACCCGTTCAAAAGTTATAAATACCTCAAGATTCCGGATTCCCCCTCCCTCCACTCCCCCCACAGTGCCCGAATCGGCTCGGTTATGTCAATGATGTATCTAGTGTTTGCTAGGTGTCTTCCCACCAAGTTTCATCTCGATCCCTCCACTCATAGCGGTTCCCAATATTTCCGGTTGCCCCCTCCAGCTCCCCCCCCCAAAAGTCACCGGATCCGGTCCGAATTTTAAGTGGGTCGTCTGAGGCATGAGGTCGTTCCAAATATCAAGTTTCATCGAGATCCGGTCACCCGTTCAAAAGTTATAAATACCTCAAGATTCCGGATTCCCCCTCCCTCCACTCCCCCGACAGTGCCCGAATCGGTTCGGTCATGTCAATGATGTATCTAGTGTTTGCTAGGTGTCTTCCCACCAAGTTTCATCTCGACCCCTCCACTCATAGCATTTCCCAAGATTTCCGGTTGCCTCCTCCAGCTCCCCCCAAAAGTCACCGGATCCGGTCCAGATTATAAGTGGGTCGTCTGAGGTATGAGGTCTTTCCAAATATCAAGTTCCATCGAGATCCGATCACCCGTTCAAAAGTTATAAATACCTCAAGATTCCGGATTCCCACTCCCTCCACTCCCCCCACAGTACCCGAATCGGCTCGGTTATGTCAATGATGTATCTAGTGTTTGCTAGGTGTCTTCCCACCAAGTTTCATCTCGATCCCTCCACTCATAGCGGTTCCCAATATTTCCGGTTGCCCCCTCCAGCTCCCCCCCAAAAGTCACCGGATCCGGTCCGAATTTTAAGTGGGTCGTCTGAGGCATGAGGTCGTTCCAAATATCAAGTTTCATCGAGATCCGGTCACCCGTTCAAAAGTTATAAATACCTCAAGATTCCGGATTCCCCCTCCCTCCACTCCCCCGACAGTGCCCGAATCGGTTCGGTCATGTCAATGATGTATCTAGTGTTTGCTAGGTGTCTTCCCACCAAGTTTCATCTCGACCCCTCCACTCATAGCATTTCCCAAGATTTCCGGTTGCCTCCTCCAGCTCCCCCCAAAAGTCACAGGATCCGGTCCAGATTATAAGTGGGTCGTCTGAGGTATGAGGTCTTTCCAAATATCAAGTTCCATCGAGATCCGATCACCCGTTCAAAAGTTATAAATACCTCAAGATTCCGGATTCCCACTCCCTCCACTCCCCCCACAATACCCGAATCGGCTCGGTTATGTCAATGATGTATCTAGTGTTTGCTAGGTGTCTTCCCACCAAGTTTCATCTCGATCCCTCCACTCATAGCGTTTCCCAAGATTTCCGGTTGCCCCCTCCAGCTCCCCCCAAAAGTCACCGGATCCGGTCCGGATTTTAAGTAGGTCGTCTGAGGCATGAGGTCTTTCCAAATATCAAGTTCCAACGAGATCCGATCACCCGTTCAAAAGTTATAAATACCTCAAGATTCCGGATTCCCCCTCCCTCCACTCCCCCCACAGTGCCCGAATCGGCTCGGTTATGTCAATGATGTATCTAGTGTTTGCTAGGTGTCTTCCCACCAAGTTTCATCTCGATCCCTTCACTCATAGCGTTTCCCAAGATTTCCGGTTGCCCCCTCCAGCTCCCCCCAAAAGTCACCGGATCCGATCCGGATTTTAAGTGGGTCGTCTGAGGCATGAGGTCGTTCCAAATATCAAGTTTCATCGAGATCCGATCACCCGTTCAAAAGTTAAAAATACCTCAAGATTCCGGATTCCCCCTCCCTCCACTCCCCCCACGGTGCTCGGATCGGGGAAGTGACTATTTCCAACTTAATCATTTGGGGTCCCTGATACGCCTGCCAAGTTTTATCGTTCTAGCTTATGTGGAAGTGCCCGAACTAGCAAAACCTGGACAGACCGACAGACCGACAGACCGACAGACCGACAGACCGACAGACCGACAGACCGACAGACCGACGGACGGACAGAAATTGCGATCGCTATAAAAGTTTTATTTAAATTTGATAAGATGTTCGATTTGCGGGTAAGTAGACAAGCTAAATTCGCATATGACAACTATTTTCTCACCGGACGTATAGATCGCTCGGAATCCGGCTCGGAAAATTTGTTTAAAGTAAAATTTTAATTGCAAGTTGATTAGAGGTTGGATTTAAGGAGACATGCTGAATTCGTTTTTTGAGATTTATTTTTTCGCAGGACAAGTAGTTCCGGAATTCCGCCGAAACCGGAAAATTGGCAGAAGTAAGGCAGGAAGTTCCGATCTGCTTCGTCAAAATAGTTATGACTTAAAGGAGTAAACACACATGCTGAATCCATATCTGAACTTGGTTTTCTTATGTGATTAGCTATTTTGCCTTAATCTTTTTCTAAACTTTAATAGTAAAAGTGTTCAAGGAGTCTGGCGAAGACTGGATCTGGCGAAGACAAGACCCAATTGTATGGATCAAATTTGAACTTTTGGGATCCCATCTAAACCTTTGGTCTTGTTTAATATCGTTCCACTTCTTACCTTATTGACTACAACAGTAGGCTTTCAATTAAAACAAGACCAAAGGTTTCGATGGGATCCCAAAAATTCAGTATCTGATCCAGACAACAGGGTCTTGTCTTAGCCAGATCCAGTCTTCGCCAGACTCCTTGAACATTTTTACAATTAAAATTCAGAAACAGATTAAGGCCAAATAGCTAATCACCTGAGAAAACCAAGTTCAGATTTGGATTCAGCATGTGTGTTTACCCCTATAAGTCATATCTGTTTTGACGAAAACTTCCTGCCACTTCTGCCAATTTCCCGGTTCCGGCCGAACTCCAGAACTACTTGTCCGGCGAAAAAAGAAAGCTCAAACACGAAATCAGGGTATCTTCTTTCCCCAGTAATGAACATCTAATCAACTTCAAATAGCAATTTAGCTTATAACAAATTTTCCGATTCCAGCCGGATTCCGGTCGAACTATATGTCCGGGTAAAATATGATTGTCATACAGGGACTCAGCATCTCTTCTTACCCCTAAATCGCTTATCTAATCAACTAGAAATAAAACTTTGACTTCCAACAGTTTTCCGGTTTTGGCCGGATTCCGGACGAACTATACATGTCCGGGTAGAAACTTGTTTTCACATAAGTGTTCAGCATGTCTTCTTGCCCTAAATCGAACATCTAATCAACTCCAAATAAAACTTTTAATTTTGACAAACTTTCCGGTTTGGGCAGGATTCCGGTCGAAATACTTGTCCGTCGAGAAAATAGTTTTCACCATCGTCTTCAGCATGTCTTCCTACCTCTAAATCGAACATCTAATCAACTTCAAATAAAACTTTTACTTTCAACAAACTTTCCGGTTTGGGCCGGATTCCGGGCGAAATACTTTTCCGTCGAGAAAATAGTTTTGACCATCGTCTTCAGCATGTCTTCCTACCCCTAAATCGAACATCTAATCAATTTCAAATAAAACTTTTACTTTCAACAAACTTTCCGGTTTGGGCCGGATTCCGGGCGAAATACTTTTCCGTCAAGAAAATAATTTTCACCATCGTCTTCAGCATGTCTTCCTACCCCTAAATCGAACGTCTAATCAACTTCAAATAAAACTTTTACTTTCAACAAACTTTCCGGTTTGGGCCGGATTCCGGGCGAAATACTTGTCCGTCGAGAAAATAATTTTCACCATCGTCTTCAGCATGTCTTCCTACCCCTAGATCGAACATCTAATCAACTTCAAATAAAACTTTTACTTTCAACAAACTTTCCGGTTTGGCCGGATTCCGGGCGAACTACTTGTCCGATGACAAAATGGTTTTCACCATCGTGTTCAGCATGTCTTCTTACCCCATAATCGACTATCACATTATCTGTTTCAAAATATTTTGTTTGTCCCTTAATTTGAATCCCCTCCCCCACCCCTAAATGTAGAGCTACAAAGCCCATCTACGAACTTGACTGGTCCGACGACCCAACGAACCCTCACACCAAGTTTCATCAAAATATCTCATTCCCTTCGAGAGTTATCGTGCTTACAGACGGACGGACGGACGGACGGACGGACGGACGGACGGACGGACGGACGGACAGACGGACAACTTTTGCGATGTCATAGGTATCCCTCCACTTACGTTTTGGGATCCCAAAAAAGGTAAATACGTAAAATAAAGTAACATGGATCACGTGCATATCCTCAACAAAGCTCCAGCACCCGGTGATGTTGCAGACCGATATAGCCTACTGATTCTACAAAGTTACTTTGAATACCTGACTGACACCTGGTGTACGGGGGTTTCATAGGTAAGAAACCTCTATGTTTAGGCCAAGCACTATCATTTCTGCTAAGCTTATTGTAAATGTGGTTAACTGTGTACTCTTACTGTGACAAATAAAGCAGAAGCAGAAGTAGAATTTGTATTAAATTGACTGATCATTGATAAACCAAGGCAGGGCCTTTATACAATCCAGCATTATCTTCTGGTTTACTTGTCGCAGTAATACTCTCTTGTATCAAATCTGACCGTTGCGTAAAGTTTATAAACAACTATAAACAACAGTTTATAAACTCCGAATTATGCTTATGGTCATATACCTATGACAAATATTATATATAGTACATTACAAACCTGTAATATAGATTACAGGTTTGTTTCCTTCCCCGAAGTTGAACTAGAGGATTGACAGCCTGACGAGGACCCTTGCCAAGAAGGGCCGAAATATCGCTGATGAAGAATCGTAGCTGACGTATCCGTTGTAAACATTGTTTGAATAAATATGCCTACGACTTCGCAAAAGTTATCCTTCAGTCCGTCCGTCCGTCTGTTAGCACGATAAATCTCGAAAGGGTAGAGATATTTTCTTGAAAATTGGTATGAGGATCTATTGGGTCACCGTACAGGTCAAGTTCGTAGATGAGCTCTGTAGCCCCATACCTAGGGGTGAGGGAGGGGTTTCAAATTAAGGGACGAAAAAAAATGTTTTAAAAAGCAAATAAGATAGTCGATATAGGGGAAAGGAGACATGCTGAATCCATATCTGAAACTGATTTCTCGCCGAACAATTAGTTCGTCCCGAACCCGGCCGAAACCAGAAAATTTATTAAAGGTAAAAGTTTTATTTGAAGTTGATTAAACGCTTGGTTTAGGGGCAACAAAACATGCTGAATCCGTATATGATAATTCTTTTCTACCCGGCCAGGTATTTCGCCCGGAATCCGGCCAAAACCGGAAAAAAATTGGTAAAAGTGTATGTTTTATTTGAAATTGATTAGATAGATGCAAATCATATACGACTAGAACAGGTTTTAAAACAAGGGTGCAATGGTACCCGTCGTTCGAGAAATAATCATGTCACCGCCCTGACGGGGTATTGACACCTGATTTAAATGACTCGGCTTGCCTTTGACTTGGACGGATTTACGATGATATTAAAAAAAAATTTCAAACGACTCGGAGATTGTGTTTGACAGAATGTCACCCCCACTCACCCCCCCCCCCCCTTTCGGGCCACCCCTGGCCCCAAACTGGCAGTAGATATTGCAGTAAGCAACCCTGGGTGTGTCCTTGGTTAACAGCACAAGGGACTCAAGGTTGGAAAAGCTGTTCTGTACGAATCTACGATCATATTTTGAAAAAGCTTTTGAATATTCGGGTTTGCTGGGTTGAAAGCCGTCGGCGAAAGAAATTTATAATTCTCACGTACCTTGAATCACATAACGTTGATGAGCAGTTTAAATTTAGTTTGTGGGCTACGTAAATTTAGGAAAAAAGGTTTCCCACTGACAAGAGGACACTTTCCGTCAGAGTAGAGACTCATACATTGCAGATAGCTTGCGAATATACTCGGAGATAGTACACGGAAGCTCGGTAGTAAAGTCCTGCATTATATTATTTCTATTATGCTTTTACTTTCCATTTCCGTGTGAAGGACTCTAAATCGTAGTGCCAATCAGAACCCTTTACTGCTCGTTACTCTATTTTTCCTTTTTTTTTCATTTTTTAGATTTTCCAACTGAATTTGTCACAGAATCTCGCAAAGCTCTACACGTTTCTGACTAAATGTCTACGTAATTGTCGGCTCCTTCTAATTATTCCCCTGGGGTCTCGGTGCTTTTTCATATGATACCTTTTTTAAACCCATCTTCATATCCTTCTTTACGTAAACATAAAAGTTGCACCCATAGGCATCTCGTGTTGACCTTATTAAACGAGGAAGGTCGCCTCTGTCTGAGTAATCTTCTGGGATTGCGTCCCTTTTTTTTACTGACAGGGCCGAGTTGAGCTGATTATTCCCCTGGGGTCGCGGCACTTTTTCGTGGATTTAATGATCCTGCAAAATTGGGTCAACTGTCGGATTTTTAAATTGGGCGAAGTGACGGATGTCGGGAGTGGGCCAACTGACGGATTTCAAGGAGTGGGCCAACTGACGGATTTTTGGGCCAAATGACGGGTGGACGAACTGTCGGAAAAATTGGGCGAACTGACGGGGAGTGGGCCAAATGACGGATTTCAAGGGTGGGTCAACTGACGGATTTCAAGAGTGGGCGAACTGACGGATTTCAGGAGTGGGCCAACTGACGGATTTTTGGGCCAAATGACGGGTGGGCGAACTGTCGGAAAAGTTGGCCGAACTGACGGATTTTTGGGCGAAATGACGGGTGGGCGAACTGACGGTACGAGAACTGACGGTGGGCGTAGTGACGGGTGGGCGTAGTGACGGGTAGGCGTAGTGACGGGTGGACGTAGTGACGGGTGGGCGTAGTGACGGGTGGGCGTAGTGACGGGTGGGCGTTGTGACGGGTGGACGTAGTGACGGGTGGGCGAAGTGACGGGTGGACGTAGTGACGGGTGGGTGAACTGTCGGAAAAAGTGGGCGAACTGACGGATTTTTTAGGCGAAGTGACGGGTGGGCGTAGTGACGGGTTCCCCCGATAAACCGCGTGGCTTCGGAATTTATTTCCGAGACCCCTTGACTTATAGCGAAAACAGGGAAGCAGTTTACCTAACCGTTTTTTCTGATGGAAAAACTTCTCGCAGACAACTGCCGACAGCGTGATACACATCGAAGGTACAAAACACGGCAAGTGAGAAAACCGGCGTGGTTATGTTAGAGGGATTAGACTGTCCCGTACGAAATTGGGGTCTCCTGGTTCAGAAATATATGGAGTGATTATGGAAGTAGGTTGCATTAGTATAGTAGGTAAGACAGGTCCTTTAAGGGATTTCTTTCATTTTTCACTATTAGCTCAAGTATGACGCTCAAAGTATTTACGTCCTTCCTCACAACCCAAAATGACAAAGTAAATTCCGAGTGGAAGGAGCGCATCATTTTGCGGAAGGTAGCTCACTGCGTAAACACTTATTTTTCGTAAATCCTTTTCGTCAACCGTACAACAGAAGTACAAGAGTATAGAGGTACCACAAATCCGATAGGGAAATTCCACTATTTGAAAATCAATTATTCGTGAATAGCGGAGCAACGAACTAGTGCATTTTTCATCGGATCTTCAGGCCTCTTTAATTTTTTTTTTTTTTTTTTGGATTTTGCTTCGGAATCATGAGTTTTACTTTTTTCTCACCGGATAAAATCGTCGCTCTGAAACAGCAAAAACTATTCTTGTGCGGTCCGAATTCGGTTTGCGCATTACAGCGGCATCCATGCGGCATCCCACAAGACGCAGTACTGCATCATTCGGGAGAATTTTTTTTTTCACTGCAACTGTATACGAGCGTTTTTCCGTAACGAATTATTCGCCGAAAGGTGGGACCGCGAGCGACGCGAAGCGTCGAGACCGGCACACTTTTGGTCCTTTTGGCAATGCCATGGATTTTTTTTGTTTGAGCTAATGTCAACAGTGCTTTAGGCGTAGAACTTGAAATACAGTGGATGTGTGCTTTGCTTTCGACTTGGAGATTCTTCAGTCGTTGTAATACATTTGCTATGCTTTATCTCTTCTTAGCAGTGTTGCGATAGGTGTACAATTCAGTGTTTCCACTTCGAGGGATTTATCCCTTTTTGAGGGATTTCCAGGCCTTCCTCGGGATTTTTTTTCTAAGGAGAGATAAGGGATTTTTCAGGGATAATTGAGATATTTCGGGATTTTTAATATAAGAATGGAGATTTTTAGAATTTTTTAGTCTCAAGTTAAAAATCCGTAAACTTCACAATAACTGTCTGGGCACTTATGTAGGATGTTTTGTTCGCTTGTCTCCTCATTCTACTATTTTTGTTTTGGCCTAGATATTTGGCAAACATGTCGAAGTTTTCTTCTGTTTTTTCTTACTGTCGATATTTTAAAGCTTGCCCGAGTTACGTAAGTTACGAACAGTGAATTTCGCCCGTAAACCACCTGGTTCTAGTAATTTAGTTATACGAAGAGATGTTCTTGTCGTAGGCTACGTTACGAGACAATCGTATGTTCAGAGATTGTTAAAATGACAGTTCTATAGGCGTATTCTCGCCGTTCCCCGAGGACTCCACTTGAGGAGTCCCCGCGTTTTTGTTTGTTCCGGGGACTCACTCCCCTTATTCTCGCGAGTCCCCACGGATGGGGAATGCTCCGATAATCATCACCATCATCAAAAAGGACTCCCTTTCAGATTCAGAGGGGAATCAATTTTTTCCGGTGTTGGTGCAATTTAAAATTAATTAAAAACAATCAATATAAACGAAACTAAAAATAAAGTGGATCCAAACTAATTTCGTCAACATCATATTTATTTTCAGAAGAAAATTCATTTTGGAACCATTCCCCGTGTTCTCGTTGTTTTCCGGACGCGGAGTCCGCGTGGAATGACTCCCTGTATTCTCGCCGTTCCCTTCGAGTCCCCAGGGAACGGCGAGAATACGCCTTATGTTTGGATATTTGCAGAGTGAAATTTTTCAGAAAAAAAGACGGATTTGAAAATTTTTGTTGATTTGTTGATTAAGTTGATTTTTTGTTGATTAAGGTTGACAATAATGCATCTTGAAGCATCACCGTTTCACAGCCATCAACCGTATTTATCGAATTTACGGTATTCAAGTGGATCTGTTATAGGTTGAAAGTAAAACTTTTCTAGTTATTACATTAATTACATAATAAGGATAGGTATTGGGACTGGGGTTCTGAACGTTGGACTGAAGTAAAATGAGTACATAGATTCATTATATTACGTTTACGTTTGCTGATTGTGACGTATATAGTTGTACATAGTCGTGTAATAAATGTTAAAGGACCGGAGACCTTGACGTCAAGTCAGGCCCGTATCCAGGAATTTATTTCGGGGGGGGGGGAGTACAAGAAACACAGAGATCAGAGAGAAAAGCCTATAAAAATGATTATTTTTGTATGTTTCGGGAGGGGGGGGGGTTCAACCCCCCCCCCTCCCCCCCCGATACAGCCTTGCGTCACGGCTAGGGTTTTTCCAATATCCAGTATATATGATTTCATCCTGCTTTGAACGGTTTCTTTACCTCTCTAAACATATATAAGTGTTTAAGGCATAATATATACGAATAGCACACATCGGCTGGTTTACATTGAACCTCCGATGTTGGTCATCGAAACTCCCACAGATACTGATTTCGGTTTGCAATACTACCTCTGCTACGTTTTGAACGTAGTCTGCTTTATTTAATTTGTGAAACTTGCGAAACATTTGTATTTCAGACTGATGCACAGTCCTGGGTATTCGCATGAGGCTTCAAATACTTCTAGTGTCGGCAACATTCCTTGTGGGGTAATTTTACTTAGGTCACTCATCCTTGCACAAGAGCTTGGATTCTTGGAAATAGCCTACACGTTTTAGTCAGTTTTTCTGGAAATCTGGTATTCCGGTTATTTTTTTTCTGGAAATCTTCGTGACATTCTGCGTAATCTCGGCTACATGTTTGGAATTCTCGGAAACACAATTTTAGTCCGATAATGTATTTTTCTTGTAATCTCGGCGACATCAGTCGTAATCTCGGCTACATTTTTGTATTTCTCGGCGACAAGTTTTTCTTTGGACAGTTATTTTTATTCGGTTGCATTTTGCGTAATCTCGGCTGCATTTTCTGCAATCTCGGTGACTTTTCTTAAATTTTTGTTCAACATTTTTTGGATTCTCGGTTAAGTTTATGACTATATCGGAAACTACATTAATAATTTTCGGCTACATTTTTACGTCTCGGTGACATATTTTTCGCGGAAATCTCGGCTACAAAGGTGTCAATCTCGGCGTCAAACGGTGTTATCTCGGGTACACATATTTCGCCTCAGGAGGAAATAGAGCGTTCTCGGCGACATTTCTGACATTTTCGGTGACTTTTCGCGCATTCTCGGCAACTTTTTAAACGAAAACGGTGCTAAATCCATGTCATATTTCCAGTGCAGGGTAAGCTGCTACAATGCTAATATTAACACGGGGTCATGATTCATTAACTGTTAACCTAGGTCTTAGGGCATCGGGCTGCACTAGGCCACTCCAAAGTTATTGTTATAGATTACACTCTTGAAAGGTTTTTGTCACGATGAATCTTCTATAAAAATTCTCAGGCTGGGAAAGTCTGCAAATTTTGAGGTAAGCTGTGCCAATAGTTGCGTTTTTGCAGATCTTAACCAGAAGAATGAAGACACAAATACAAATATTTCAAGATTTGTCTGGCACTTGCCCTTCGGCCAAGTGCCATATAGCGATTGTAATTTCTGTCCGTCAGTCGGTCTGTCGGTCACGGTTTTGCTAGTTCGGGCACTTCCAGATAAGCTAGGACGATGAAACTTGGCAGGCATATCAGGGACTGGACCAGATTAAATAAGAAATAGTTGCTTCCCTGATCCGACCATCTGGAGGGGAGTGGAGGGAGGGGGAATCCGGAAAAATTAGGAAAACTTAAATATTTTTAGCTTACGAACGGGTAATCGGATCTTAATGAAACTTGATATATGGAAGGACATCATGTCTCAGACACTCCATTTTAAATCCAGACCAGATCCGGTGACATTGGGGGGAGTTGGAGGGGGAAACCGGAAATCTTGGAAAACACTTAGATTGAAGGGATCCGGATGAAACTTGGTGGAAAGAACAAGCAGAAGTCCTAGATACGTGACGGATCTAACCGGAACGGATCCGCTCACTTTGGGGGAGTTGGGGGGGGGGGGGAGAAGTCCGAATTTCTAGTGATCCCGCGGGTTTGGTGCTTCCTGATGTGCTGGGACGCTGAAAATTGGCAGGCATGTCAGGGACCCGACCAGATTAAATAGGAAATAGTCATTTCCCTGATCCGACCATCTGGGAGGAGGAGTGGAGGGAGGGGGAAGCCAAAATTTGAGATATTTTTTTCTTGCAAACGAGTCATCGGATCTTGATGAAATTTTATATTTAGTCGCCTCGTGTCTCAGACGTCCCACTATAAATCCGGACCGGATCCGATGACACTGGGGGGAGTTGGAGGAGAGAACCGGAAATCTTGAGAAACGCTTAGAGTGGAGGGATCGGGATGAAACTTGGTGGGAAGAACAAGCACAAGTCCTAGACACATCATTGATATAAGCGGACTAGATCCGGGCACTCTGGGGGGAGTTGGGGGGGGGGGGGGTCCGGATTTCTAGCGATCCCGCAAGTTCGGCATACTTCCTGATGTGCTAGGGCGATGAAACTTGGCAGGTATATGTCAGGGACCCGAACAGGTTCACTTGAGAACAGCCGTTTACCCAGTCCAACCATACTGGGGGGAGTGGATGGATGGGGAGTCCGGAATCTAGTGGCGTGTATAACTTTTGAACGGGTGATAGGATCTTGATGAAATTTTATTTTAGGATGACCTCGTGTCTCAGACGTCCCACTATAAATCCCTCCTCCAGCTCCCCCCAAAAGTCACAGGATCCGGTCCAGATTATAAGTGGGTCGTCTGAGGTATGAGGTCTTTCCAAATATCAAGTTCCATCGAGATCCGATCACCCGTTCAAAAGTTATAAATACCTCAAGATTCTGGATTCCCACTCCCTCCACTCCCCCCACAATACCCGAATCGGCTCGGTTATGTCAATGATGTATCTAGTGTTTGCTAGGTGTCTTCCCACCAAGTTTCATCTCGATCCCTCCACTCATAGCGTTTCCCAAGATTTCCGGTTGCCCCCTCCAGCTCCCCCCAAAAGTCACCGGATCCGGTCCGGATTTTAAGTAGGTCGTCTGAGGCATGAGGTCTTTCCAAATATCAAGTTCCAACGAGATCCGATCACCCGTTCAAAAGTTATAAATACCTCAAGATTCCGGATTCCCCCTCCCTCCACTCCCCCCACAGTGCCCGAATCGGCTCGGTTATGTCAATGATGTATCTAGTGTTTGCTAGGTGTCTTCCCACCAAGTTTCATCTCGATCCCTTCACTCATAGCGTTTCCCAAGATTTCCGGTTGCCCCCTCCAGCTCCCCCCAAAAGTCACCGGATCCGATCCGGATTTTAAGTGGGTCGTCTGAGGCATAAGGTCGTTCCAAATATCAAGTTTCATCGAGATCCGATCACCCGTTCAAAAGTTAAAAATAACTCAAGATTCCGGATTCCCCCTCCCTCCACTCCCCCCACGGTGCTCGGATCGGGGAAGTGACTATTTCCAACTTAATCATTTGGGGTCCCTGATACGCCTGCCAAGTTTTATCGTTCTAGCTTATGTGGAAGTGCCCGAACTAGCAAAACCTGGACAGACCGACAGACCGACAGACCGACAGACCGACAGACCGACAGACCGACAGACCGACGGACGGACAGAAATTGCGATCGCTATATGGCACTTGGCCGAAGTTTTACTTTCAACCTATAACAGATCCACTTGAATACCGTAAATTCGATAAATACGGTTGATGGCTGTGAAACGGTGATGCTTCAAGATGCATTATTGTCAACCTTAATCAACAAAAAATCAACTTAATCAACAAATCAACAAAAATTTTCAAATCCGTCTTTTTTTCTGAAAAATTTCACTCTGCAAATATCCAAACATAAGGCGTATTCTCGCCGTTCCCTGGGGACTCGAAGGGAACGGCGAGAATACAGGGAGTCATTCCACGCGGACTCCGCGTCCGGAAAACAACGAGAACACGGGGAATGGTTCCAAAATGAATTTTCTTCTGAAAATAAATATGATGTTGACGAGATTAGTTTGGATCCACTTTATTTTTAGTTTCGTTTATATTGATTGTTTTTAATTAATTTAAATTGCACCAACACCGGTAAAAATTGATTCCCCTCTGAATCTGAAAGGGAGTCCTTTTTGATGATGGTGATGATTATCGGAGCATTCCCCATCCGTGGGGACTCGCGAGAATAAGGGGAGTGAGTCCCCGGAACAAACAAAAACGCGGGGACTCCTCAAGTGGAGTCCTCGGGGAACGGCGAGAATACGCCTATAGAACTGTCATTTTAACAATCTCTGAACATACGATTGTCTCGTAACGTAGCCTACGACAAGAACATCTCTTCGTATAACTAAATTACTAGAACCAGGTGGTTTACGGGCGAAATTCACTGTTCGTATCTTACGTAACTCGGGCAAGCTTTAAAATATCGACAGTAAGAAAAAACAGAAGAAAACTTCGACATGTTTGCCAAATATCTAGGCCAAAACAAAAATAGTAGAATGAGGAGACAAGCGAACAAAACATCCTACATAAGTGCCCAGACAGTTATTGTGAAGTTTACGGATTTTTAACTTGAGACTAAAAAATTCTAAAAATCTCCATTCTTATATTAAAAATCCCGAAATATCTCAATTATCCCTGAAAAATCCCTTATCTCTCCTTAGAAAAAAAATCCCGAGGAAGGCCTGGAAATCCCTCAAAAAGGGATAAATCCCTCGAAGTGGAAACACTGAATTGTACACCTATCGCAACACTGCTAAGAAGAGATAAAGCATAGCAAATGTATTACAACGACTGAAGAATCTCCAAGTCGAAAGCAAAGCACACATCCACTGTATTTCAAGTTCTACGCCTAAAGCACTGTTGACATTAGCTCAAACAAAAAAAATCCATGGCATTGCCAAAAGGACCAAAAGTGTGCCGCTCTCGACGCTTCGCGTCGCTCGCGGTCCCACCTTTCGGCGAATAATTCGTTACGGAAAAACGCTCGTATACAGTTGCAGTGAAAAAAAAAATTCTCCCGAATGATGCAGTACTGCGTCTTGTGGGATGCCGCATGGATGCCGCTGTAATGCGCAAACCGAATTCGGACCGCACAAGAATAGTTTTTGCTGTTTCAGAGCGACGATTTTATCCGGTGAGAAAAAAGTAAAACTCATGATTCCGAAGCAAAATCCAAACAAAAAAAAAAAAAATTAAAGAGGCCTGAAGATCCGATGAAAAATGCACTAGTTCGTTGCTCCGCTATTCACGAATAATTGATTTTCAAATAGTGGAATTTCCCTATCGGATTTGTGGTACCTCTATACTCTTGTACTTCTGTTGTACGGTTGACGAAAAGGATTTACGAAAAATAAGTGTTTACGCAGTGAGCTACCTTCCGCAAAATGATGCGCTCCTTCCATTCGGAATTTACTTTGTCATTTTGGGTTGTGAGGAAGGACGTAAATACTTTGAGCGTCATACTTGAGCTAATAGTGAAAAATGAAAGAAATCCCTTAAAGGACCTGTCTTACCTACTATACTAATGCAACCTACTTCCATAATCACTCCATATATTTCTGAACCAGGAGACCCCAATTTCGTACGGGACAGTCTAATCCCTCTAACATAACCACGCCGGTTTTCTCACTTGCCGTGTTTTCTACCTTCGATGTGTATCACGCTGTCGGCAGTTGTCTGCGAGAAGTTTTTCCATCAGAAAAAACGGTTAGGTAAACTGCTTCCCTGTTTTCGCTATAAGTCAAGGGGTCTCGGAAATAAATTCCGAAGCCACGCGGTTTATCGGGGGAACCCGTCACTACGCCCACCCGTCACTTCGCCTAAAAAATCCGTCAGTTCGCCCACTTTTTCCGACAGTTCACCCACCCGTCACTACGTCCACCCGTCACTTCGTCCACCCGTCACTACGTCCACCCGTCACAACGCCCACCCGTCACTACGCCCACCCGTCACTACGCCCACCCGTCACTACGCCCACCCGTCACTACGCCTACCCGTCACTACGCCCACCCGTCACTACGCCCACCGTCAGTTCTCGTACCGTCAGTTCGCCCACCCGTCATTTCGCCCAAAAATCCGTCAGTTCGGCCAACTTTTCCGACAGTTCGCCCACCCGTCATTTGGCCCAAAAATCCGTCAGTTGGCCCACTCCTGAAATCCGTCAGTTCGCCCACTCTTGAAATCCGTCAGTTGACCCACCCTTGAAATCCGTCATTTGGCCCACTCCCCGTCAGTTCGCCCAATTTTTCCGACAGTTCGTCCACCCGTCATTTGGCCCAAAAATCCGTCAGTTGGCCCACTCCTTGAAATCCGTCAGTTGGCCCACTCCCGACATCCGTCACTTCGCCCAATTTAAAAATCCGACAGTTGACCCAATTTTGCAGGATCATTAAATCCACGAAAAAGTGCCGCGACCCCAGGGGAATAATCAGCTCAACTCGGCCCTGTCAGTAAAAAAAAGGGACGCAATCCCAGAAGATTACTCAGACAGAGGCGACCTTCCTCGTTTAATTAGGTCAACACGAGATGCCTATGGGTGCAACTTTTATGTTTACGTAAAGAAGGATATGAAGATGGGTTTAAAAAAGGTATCATATGAAAAAGCACCGAGACCCCAGGGGAATAATTAGAAGGAGCCGACAATTACGTAGACATTTAGTCAGAAACGTGTAGAGCTTTGCGAGATTCTGTGACAAATTCAGTTGGAAAATCTAAAAAATGAAAAAAAAAGGAAAAATAGAGTAACGAGCAGTAAAGGGTTCTGATTGGCACTACGATTTAGAGTCCTTCACACGGAAATGGAAAGTAAAAGCATAATAGAAATAATATAATGCAGGACTTTACTACCGAGCTTCCGTGTACTATCTCCGAGTATATTCGCAAGCTATCTGCAATGTATGAGTCTCTACTCTGACGGAAAGTGTCCTCTTGTCAGTGGGAAACCTTTTTTCCTAAATTTACGTAGCCCACAAACTAAATTTAAACTGCTCATCAACGTTATGTGATTCAAGGTACGTGAGAATTATAAATTTCTTTCGCCGACGGCTTTCAACCCAGCAAACCCGAATATTCAAAAGCTTTTTCAAAATATGATCGTAGATTCGTACAGAACAGCTTTTCCAACCTTGAGTCCCTTGTGCTGTTAACCAAGGACACACCCAGGGTTGCTTACTGCAATATCTACTGCCAGTTTGGGGCCAGGGGTGGCCCGAAAGGGGGGGGGGGGGTGAGTGGGGGTGACATTCTGTCAAACACAATCTCCGAGTCGTTTGAAATTTTTTTTTAATATCATCGTAAATCCGTCCAAGTCAAAGGCAAGCCGAGTCATTTAAATCAGGTGTCAATACCCCGTCAGGGCGGTGACATGATTATTTCTCGAACGACGGGTACCATTGCACCCTTGTTTTAAAACCTGTTCTAGTCGTATATGATTTGCATCTATCTAATCAATTTCAAATAAAACATACACTTTTACCAATTTTTTTCCGGTTTTGGCCGGATTCCGGGCGAAATACCTGGCCGGGTAGAAAAGAATTATCATATACGGATTCAGCATGTTTTGTTGCCCCTAAACCAAGCGTTTAATCAACTTCAAATAAAACTTTTACCTTTAATAAATTTTCTGGCTTCGGCCGGGTTCCGGACGAACTAATTGTTCGGCGAGAAATCAGTTTCAGATATGGATTCAGCATGTCTCCTTTCCCCTATATCGACTATCTTATTTGCTTTTTAAAACATTTTTTTTCGTCCCTTAATTTGAAACCCCTCCCTCACCCCTAGGTATGGGGCTACAGAGCTCATCTACGAACTTGACCTGTACGGTGACCCAATAGATCCTCATACCAATTTTCAAGAAAATATCTCTACCCTTTCGAGATTTATCGTGCTAACAGACGGACGGACGGACTGAAGGATAACTTTTGCGAAGTGGTAGGCATATTTATTCAAACAATGTTTACAACGGATACGTCAGCTACGATTCTTCATCAGCGATATTTCGGCCCTTCTTGGCAAGGGTCCTCGTCAGGCTGTCAATCCTCTAGTTCAACTTCGGGGAAGGAAACAAACCTGTAATCTATATTACAGGTTTGTAATGTACTATATATAATATTTGTCATAGGTATATGACCATAAGCATAATTCGGAGTTTATAAACTGTTGTTTATAGTTGTTTATAAACTTTACGCAACGGTCAGATTTGATACAAGAGAGTATTACTGCGACAAGTAAACCAGAAGATAATGCTGGATTGTATAAAGGCCCTGCCTTGGTTTATCAATGATCAGTCAATTTAATACAAATTCTACTTCTGCTTCTGCTTTATTTGTCACAGTAAGAGTACACAGTTAACCACATTTACAATAAGCTTAGCAGAAATGATAGTGCTTGGCCTAAACATAGAGGTTTCTTACCTATGAAACCCCCGTACACCAGGTGTCAGTCAGGTATTCAAAGTAACTTTGTAGAATCAGTAGGCTATATCGGTCTGCAACATCACCGGGTGCTGGAGCTTTTTTGAGGATATGCACGTGATCCATGTTACTTTATTTTACGTATTTACCTTTTTTGGGATCCCAAAACGTAAGTGGAGGGATACCTATGACATCGCAAAAGTTGTCCGTCTGTCCGTCCGTCCGTCCGTCCGTCCGTCCGTCCGTCCGTCCGTCCGTCCGTCCGTCCGTCCGTCCGTCCGTCCGTCTGTCCGTCCGTCTGTAAGCACGATAACTCTCGAAGGGAATGAGATATTTTGATGAAACTTGGTGTGAGGGTTCGTTGGGTCGTCGGACCAGTCAAGTTCGTAGATGGGCTTTGTAGCTCTACATTTAGGGGTGGGGGAGGGGATTCAAATTAAGGGACAAACAAAATATTTTGAAACAGATAATGTGATAGTCGATTATGGGGTAAGAAGACATGCTGAACACGATGGTGAAAACCATTTTGTCATCGGACAAGTAGTTCGCCCGGAATCCGGCCAAACCGGAAAGTTTGTTGAAAGTAAAAGTTTTATTTGAAGTTGATTAGATGTTCGATCTAGGGGTAGGAAGACATGCTGAAGACGATGGTGAAAATTATTTTCTCGACGGACAAGTATTTCGCCCGGAATCCGGCCCAAACCGGAAAGTTTGTTGAAAGTAAAAGTTTTATTTGAAGTTGATTAGACGTTCGATTTAGGGGTAAGAAGACATGCTGAAGACGATGGTGAAAATTATTTTCTTGACGGAAAAGTATTTCGCCCGGAATCCGGCCCAAACCGGAAAGTTTGTTGAAAGTAAAAGTTTTATTTGAAATTGATTAGATGTTCGATTTAGGGGTAGGAAGACATGCTGAAGACGATGGTCAAAACTATTTTCTCGACGGAAAAGTATTTCGCCCGGAATCCGGCCCAAACCGGAAAGTTTGTTGAAAGTAAAAGTTTTATTTGAAGTTGATTAGATGTTCGATTTAGAGGTAGGAAGACATGCTGAAGACGATGGTGAAAACTATTTTCTCGACGGACAAGTATTTCGACCGGAATCCTGCCCAAACCGGAAAGTTTGTCAAAATTAAAAGTTTTATTTGGAGTTGATTAGATGTTCGATTTAGGGCAAGAAGACATGCTGAACACTTATGTGAAAACAAGTTTCTACCCGGACATGTATAGTTCGTCCGGAATCCGGCCAAAACCGGAAAACTGTTGGAAGTCAAAGTTTTATTTCTAGTTGATTAGATAAGCGATTTAGGGGTAAGAAGAGATGCTGAGTCCCTGTATGACAATCATATTTTACCCGGACATATAGTTCGACCGGAATCCGGCTGGAATCGGAAAATTTGTTATAAGCTAAATTGCTATTTGAAGTTGATTAGATGTTCATTACTGGGGAAAGAAGATACCCTGATTTCGTTTTTGAGCTTTCTTTTTTCGCCGGACAAGTAGTTCTGGAGTTCGGCCGGAACCGGGAAATTGGCAGAAGTGGCAGGAAGTTTTCGTCAAAACAGATATGACTTATAGGGGTAAACACACATGCTGAATCCAAATCTGAACTTGGTTTTCTCAGGTGATTAGCTATTTGGCCTTAATCTGTTTCTGAATTTTAATTGTAAAAATGTTCAAGGAGTCTGGCGAAGACTGGATCTGGCTAAGACAAGACCCTGTTGTCTGGATCAGATACTGAATTTTTGGG
Source organism: Branchinecta lynchi (assembly GCA_023053575.1). Classification (NCBI taxonomy): domain Eukaryota; kingdom Metazoa; phylum Arthropoda; class Branchiopoda; order Anostraca; family Branchinectidae; genus Branchinecta; species Branchinecta lynchi. The sequence goes on from JAKZAP010000001.1 coordinate 3,123,829, forward strand.
ATCCCATCGAAACCTTTGGTCTTGTTTTAATTGAAAGCCTACTGTTGTAGTCAATAAGGTAAGAAGTGGAACGATATTAAACAAGACCAAAGGTTTAGATGGGATCCCAAAAGTTCAAATTTGATCCATACAATTGGGTCTTGTCTTCGCCAGATCCAGTCTTCGCCAGACTCCTTGAACACTTTTACTATTAAAGTTTAGAAAAAGATTAAGGCAAAATAGCTAATCACATAAGAAAACCAAGTTCAGATATGGATTCAGCATGTGTGTTTACTCCTTTAAGTCATAACTATTTTGACGAAGCAGATCGGAACTTCCTGCCTTACTTCTGCCAATTTTCCGGTTTCGGCGGAATTCCGGAACTACTTGTCCTGCGAAAAAATAAATCTCAAAAAACGAATTCAGCATGTCTCCTTAAATCCAACCTCTAATCAACTTGCAATTAAAATTTTACTTTAAACAAATTTTCCGAGCCGGATTCCGAGCGATCTATACGTCCGGTGAGAAAATAGTTGTCATATGCGAATTTAGCTTGTCTACTTACCCGCAAATCGAACATCTTATCAAATTTAAATAAAACTTTTATAGCGATCGCAATTTCTGTCCGTCCGTCGGTCTGTCGGTCTGTCGGTCTGTCGGTCTGTCGGTCTGTCGGTCTGTCGGTCTGTCCAGGTTTTGCTAGTTCGGGCACTTCCACATAAGCTAGAACGATAAAACTTGGCAGGCGTATCAGGGACCCCAAATGATTAAGTTGGAAATAGTCACTTCCCCGATCCGAGCACCGTGGGGGGAGTGGAGGGAGGGGGAATCCGGAATCTTGAGGTATTTTTAACTTTTGAAAGGGTGATCGGATCTCGATGAAACTTGATATTTGGAACGACCTCATGCCTCAGACGACCCACTTAAAATCCGGATCGGATCCGGTGACTTTTGGGGGGAGCTGGAGGGGGCAACCGGAAATCTTGGGAAACGCTATGAGTGAAGGGATCGAGATGAAACTTGGTGGGAAGACACCTAGCAAACACTAGATACATCATTGACATAACCGAGCCGATTCGGGCACTGTGGGGGGAGTGGAGGGAGGGGGAATCCGGAATCTTGAGGTATTTATAACTTTTGAACGGGTGATCGGATCTCGTTGGAACTTGATATTTGGAAAGACCTCATGCCTCAGACGACCTACTTAAAATCCGGACCGGATCCGGTGACTTTTGGGGGGAGCTGGAGGGGGCAACCGGAAATCTTGGGAAACGCTATGAGTGGAGGGATCGAGATGAAACTTGGTGGGAAGACACCTAGCAAACACTAGATACATCATTGACATAACCGAGCCGATTCGGGTATTGTGGGGGGAGTGGAGGGAGTGGGAATCCGGAATCTTGAGGTATTTATAACTTTTGAACGGGTGATCGGATCTCGATGGAACTTGATATTTGGAAAGACCTCATACCTCAGACGACCCACTTATAATCTGGACCGGATCCTGTGACTTTTGGGGGGAGCTGGAGGAGGCAACCGGAAATCTTGGGAAATGCTATGAGTGGAGGGGTCGAGATGAAACTTGGTGGGAAGACACCTAGCAAACACTAGATACATCATTGACATGACCGAACCGATTCGGGCACTGTCGGGGGAGTGGAGGGAGGGGGAATCCGGAATCTTGAGGTATTTATAACTTTTGAACGGGTGACCGGATCTCGATGAAACTTGATATTTGGAACGACCTCATGCCTCAGACGACCCACTTAAAATTCGGACCGGATCCGGTGACTTTTGGGGGGGAGCTGGAGGGGGCAACCGGAAATATTGGGAACCGCTATGAGTGGAGGGATCGAGGTGAAACTTGGTGGGAAGACACCTAGCAAACACTAGATACATCATTGACATAACCGAGCCGATTCGGGTACTGTGGGGGGAGTGGAGGGAGTGGGAATCCGGAATCTTGAGGTATTTATAACTTTTGAACGGGTGATCGGATCTCGATGGAACTTGATATTTGGAAAGACCTCATACCTCAGACGACCCACTTATAATCTGGACCGGATCCGGTGACTTTTGGGGGGAGCTGGAGGAGGCAACCGGAAATCTTGGGAAATGCTATGAGTGGAGGGGTCGAGAAAAAACTTGGTGGGAAGACACCTAGCAAACACTAGCTACATCATTGACATGACCGAACCGATTCGGGCACTGTCGGGGGAGTGGAGGGAGGGGGAATCCGGAATCTTGAGGTATTTATAACTTTTGAACGGGTGACCGGATCTCGATGAAACTTGATATTTGGAACGACCTCATGCCTCAGACGACCCACTTAAAATTCGGACCGGATCCGGTGACTTTTGGGGGGGGAGCTGGAGGGGGCAACCGGAAATATTGGGAACCGCTATGAGTGGAGGGATCGAGATGAAACTTGGTGGGAAGACACCTAGCAAACACTAGATACATCATTGACATAACCGAGCCGATTCGGGCACTGTGGGGGGAGTGGAGGGAGGGGGAATCCGGAATCTTGAGGTATTTATAACTTTTGAACGGGTGACCGGATCTCGATGAAACTTGATATTTGGAAAGACCTCATGCCTCAGACGACCCACTTAAAATCCGGACCGGATCCGGTGACTTTTGGGCGGAGCTGGAGGGGAGAACCGGAAATATTGGAAAACGCTAAGAGTGGATGGATCGAGATGAAACTTGGTGGGAAGACACCTAGCAAACACTAGATATATCATTGACATAACCGAGCCGTGCTTACTCGTAACAAGTGCCATATGAGCTCGTAGCTCTTGTTTTTTACATGTAACTTGACGTTGCCATATGCACTAAACGAGTGAGTTTCGAGTCCCGGTGTCTCCAATTACGGATATTGAACAGATCTAGTTATTGAAATCGAGACTGGTCCAACTTTCGCGTATGCTTCCTTTTTGGGATCCCAAAACGTAAGTGGAGGGATACCTATGACATCGTAAAGTTGTCTGTCTGTCCGTCCGTCCGTCTGTTAGCACGATAACTCTCGAAGGGGTTGAGATATTTTGATCAAACTTGGCATGAAGAGTCCTTAGGTCAAAATACAGACCAAGTTCGGAGATGGGCCATGTAGCTCTATATTTAGGGGTGGGGGAGGGGTTTGAAATTAAGGGGAACACAAAAAACTTTTAAAAAGCTAATGAAATAGTCGAATTAAGGGTAAGGAGACATGCTGAATCCAAATATGAAATTTTTTTTCTCGCCGGACAAACAGTTCACCCGGAATCCGGCGAAAACCGGAATATTTGTGAAAAGTAATATGAAGTTGATTGGAGGTTTGATTTAGGGGCAAGGAAACGTGCTGAGTCCGAATATGAAAATTATTTTCTCGCTGGACAATTAGTTCGGCAGGAATCCGGCCAAAACCGGAGAATTTGCTTAAAGTAAAAGTTTTATTTAAATTTGATAAGATGTTCGATTTGCGGGTAAGTAGACAAGCTAAATTCGCATATGACAACTATTTTCTCACCGGACGTATAGATCGCTCGGAATCCGGCTCGGAAAATTTGTTTAAAGTAAAATTTTAATTGCAAGTTGATTAGAGGTTGGATTTAAGGAGACATGCTGAATTCGTTTTTTGAGATTTATTTTTTCGCAGGACAAGTAGTTCCGGAATTCCGCCGAAACCGGAAAATTGGCAGAAGTAAGGCAGGAAGTTCCGATCTGCTTCGTCAAAATAGTTATGACTTAAAGGAGTAAACACACATGCTGAATCCATATCTGAACTTGGTTTTCTTATGTGATTAGCTATTTTGCCTTAATCTTTTTCTAAACTTTAATAGTAAAAGTGTTCAAGGAGTCTGGCGAAGACTGGATCTGGCGAAGACAAGACCCAATTGTATGGATCAAATTTGAACTTTTGGGATCCCATCTAAACCTTTGGTCTTGTTTAATATCGTTCCACTTCTTACCTTATTGACTACAACAGTAGGCTTTCAATTAAAACAAGACCAAAGGTTTCGATGGGATCCCAAAAATTCAGTATCTGATCCAGACAACAGGGTCTTGTCTTAGCCAGATCCAGTCTTCGCCAGACTCCTTGAACATTTTTACAATTAAAATTCAGAAACAGATTAAGGCCAAATAGCTAATCACCTGAGAAAACCAAGTTCAGATTTGGATTCAGCATGTGTGTTTACCCCTATAAGTCATATCTGTTTTGACGAAAACTTCCTGCCACTTCTGCCAATTTCCCGGTTCCGGCCGAACTCCAGAACTACTTGTCCGGCGAAAAAAGAAAGCTCAAACACGAAATCAGGGTATCTTCTTTCCCCAGTAATGAACATCTAATCAACTTCAAATAGCAATTTAGCTTATAACAAATTTTCCGATTCCAGCCGGATTCCGGTCGAACTATATGTCCGGGTAAAATATGATTGTCATACAGGGACTCAGCATCTCTTCTTACCCCTAAATCGCTTATCTAATCAACTAGAAATAAAACTTTGACTTCCAACAGTTTTCCGGTTTTGGCCGGATTCCGGACGAACTATACATGTCCGGGTAGAAACTTGTTTTCACATAAGTGTTCAGCATGTCTTCTTGCCCTAAATCGAACATCTAATCAACTCCAAATAAAACTTTTAATTTTGACAAACTTTCCGGTTTGGGCAGGATTCCGGTCGAAATACTTGTCCGTCGAGAAAATAGTTTTCACCATCGTCTTCAGCATGTCTTCCTACCTCTAAATCGAACATCTAATCAACTTCAAATAAAACTTTTACTTTCAACAAACTTTCCGGTTTGGGCCGGATTCCGGGCGAAATACTTTTCCGTCGAGAAAATAGTTTTGACCATCGTCTTCAGCATGTCTTCCTACCCCTAAATCGAACATCTAATCAATTTCAAATAAAACTTTTACTTTCAACAAACTTTCCGGTTTGGGCCGGATTCCGGGCGAAATACTTTTCCGTCAAGAAAATAATTTTCACCATCGTCTTCAGCATGTCTTCCTACCCCTAAATCGAACGTCTAATCAACTTCAAATAAAACTTTTACTTTCAACAAACTTTCCGGTTTGGGCCGGATTCCGGGCGAAATACTTGTCCGTCGAGAAAATAATTTTCACCATCGTCTTCAGCATGTCTTCCTACCCCTAGATCGAACATCTAATCAACTTCAAATAAAACTTTTACTTTCAACAAACTTTCCGGTTTGGCCGGATTCCGGGCGAACTACTTGTCCGATGACAAAATGGTTTTCACCATCGTGTTCAGCATGTCTTCTTACCCCATAATCGACTATCACATTATCTGTTTCAAAATATTTTGTTTGTCCCTTAATTTGAATCCCCTCCCCCACCCCTAAATGTAGAGCTACAAAGCCCATCTACGAACTTGACTGGTCCGACGACCCAACGAACCCTCACACCAAGTTTCATCAAAATATCTCATTCCCTTCGAGAGTTATCGTGCTTACAGACGGACGGACAGACGGACGGACGGACGGACGGACGGACAGACGGACAACTTTTGCGATGTCATAGGTATCCCTCCACTTACGTTTTGGGATCCCAAAAAAGGTAAATACGTAAAATAAAGTAACATGGATCACGTGCATATCCTCAACAAAGCTCCAGCACCCGGTGATGTTGCAGACCGATATAGCCTACTGATTCTACAAAGTTACTTTGAATACCTGACTGACACCTGGTGTACGGGGGTTTCATAGGTAAGAAACCTCTATGTTTAGGCCAAGCACTATCATTTCTGCTAAGCTTATTGTAAATGTGGTTAACTGTGTACTCTTACTGTGACAAATAAAGCAGAAGCAGAAGTAGAATTTGTATTAAATTGACTGATCATTGATAAACCAAGGCAGGGCCTTTATACAATCCAGCATTATCTTCTGGTTTACTTGTCGCAGTAATACTCTCTTGTATCAAATCTGACCGTTGCGTAAAGTTTATAAACAACTATAAACAACAGTTTATAAACTCCGAATTATGCTTATGGTCATATACCTATGACAAATATTATATATAGTACATTACAAACCTGTAATATAGATTACAGGTTTGTTTCCTTCCCCGAAGTTGAACTAGAGGATTGACAGCCTGACGAGGACCCTTGCCAAGAAGGGCCGAAATATCGCTGATGAAGAATCGTAGCTGACGTATCCGTTGTAAACATTGTTTGAATAAATATGCCTACGACTTCGCAAAAGTTATCCTTCAGTCCGTCCGTCCGTCTGTTAGCACGATAAATCTCGAAAGGGTAGAGATATTTTCTTGAAAATTGGTATGAGGATCTATTGGGTCACCGTACAGGTCAAGTTCGTAGATGAGCTCTGTAGCCCCATACCTAGGGGTGAGGGAGGGGTTTCAAATTAAGGGACGAAAAAAAATGTTTTAAAAAGCAAATAAGATAGTCGATATAGGGGAAAGGAGACATGCTGAATCCATATCTGAAACTGATTTCTCGCCGAACAATTAGTTCGTCCGGAACCCGGCCGAAGCCAGAAAATTTCTTAAAGGTAAAAGTTTTATTTGAAGTTGATTAAACGCTTGGTTTAGGGGCAACAAAACATGCTGACCTATCACCCGTTCAAAAGTTATACACGCCACTAGATTCTGGACTCCCCATCCATCCACTCCCCCCAGTATGGTTGGACTGGGTAAACGGCTGTTCTCAAGTGAACCTGTTCGGGTCCCTGACATATACCTGCCAAGTTTCATCGCCCTAGCACATCAGGAAGTATGCCGAACTCGCGGGATCGCTAGAAATCCGGACCCCCCCCCCCCCAACTCCCCCCAGAGTGCCCGGATCTAGTCCGCTTATATCAATGATGTGTCTAGGACTTGTGCTTGTTCTTCCCACCAAGTTTCATCCCGATCCCTCCACTCTAAGCGTTTCTCAAGATTTCCGGTTCTCTCCTCCAACTCCCCCCAGTGTCATCGGATCCGGTCCGGATTTATAGTGGGACGTCTGAGACACGAGGCGACTAAATATAAAATTTCATCAAGATCCGACGACTCGTTTGCAAGACAAAAATATCTCAAATTTTGGCTTCCCCCTCCCTCCACTCCTCCTCCCAGATGGTCGGATCAGGGAAATGACTATTTCCTATTTAATCTGGTCGGGTCCCTGACATGCCTGCCAATTTTCAGCGTCCCAGCACATCAGGAAGCACCAAACCCGCGGGATCACTAGAAATTCGGACTTCTCCCCCCCCCAACTCCCCCAAAGTGAGCGGATCCGTTCCGGTTATATCCGTCACGTATCTAGGACTTCTGCTTGTTCTTTCCACCAAGTTTCATCCGGATCCCTTCAATCTAAGTGTTTTCCAAGATTTCCGGTTTCCCCCTCCAACTCCCCCCAATGTCACCGGATCCGGTCTGGATTTAAAATGGAGTGTCTGAGACATGATGTCCTTCCATATATCAAGTTTCATTAAGATCCGATTACCCGTTCGTAAGCTAAAAATATTTGAGTTTTCCTAATTTTTCCGGATTCCCCCTCCCTCCACTCCCCTCCAGATGGTCTGATCAGGGAAGCAACTATTTCTTATTTAATCTGGTCCAGTCCCTGATATGCCTGCCAAGTTTCATCGTCCTAGCTTATCTGGAAGTGCCCGAACTAGCAAAACCGTGACCGACAGACCGACTGACGGACAGAAATTACAATCGCTATATGGCACTTGGCCGAAGGGCAAGTGCCAGACAAATCTTGAAATATTTGTATTTGTGTCTTCATTCTTCTGGTTAAGATCTGCAAAAACGCAACTATTGGCACAGCTTACCTCAAAATTTGCAGACTTTCCCAGCCTGAGAATTTTTATAGAAGATTCATCGTGACAAAAACCTTTCAAGAGTGTAATCTATAACAATAACTTTGGAGTGGCCTAGTGCAGCCCGATGCCCTAAGACCTAGGTTAACAGTTAATGAATCATGACCCCGTGTTAATATTAGCATTGTAGCAGCTTACCCTGCACTGGAAATATGACATGGATTTAGCACCGTTTTCGTTTAAAAAGTTGCCGAGAATGCGCGAAAAGTCACCGAAAATGTCAGAAATGTCGCCGAGAACGCTCTATTTCCTCCTGAGGCGAAATATGTGTACCCGAGATAACACCGTTTGACGCCGAGATTGACGCCTTTGTAGCCGAGATTTCCGCAAAAAATATGTCACCGAGACGTAAAAATGTAGCCGAAAATTATTAATGTAGTTTCCGATATAGTCATAAACTTAACCGAGAATCCAAAAAATGTTGAACAAAAATTTAAGAAAAGTCACCGAGATTGCAGAAAATGCAGCCGAGATTACGCAAAATGCAACCGAATAAAAATAACTGTCCAAAGAAAAACTTGTCGCCGAGAAATACAAAAATGTAGCCGAGATTACGACTGATGTCGCCGAGATTACAAGAAAAATACATTATCGGACTAAAATTGTGTTTCCGAGAATTCCAAACATGTAGCCGAGATTACGCAGAATGTCACGAAGATTTCCAGAAAAAAAATAACCGGAATACCAGATTTCCAGAAAAACTGACTAAAACGTGTAGGCTATTTCCAAGAATCCAAGCTCTTGTGCAAGGATGAGTGACCTAAGTAAAATTACCCCACAAGGAATGTTGCCGACACTAGAAGTATTTGAAGCCTCATGCGAATACCCAGGACTGTGCATCAGTCTGAAATACAAATGTTTCGCAAGTTTCACAAATTAAATAAAGCAGACTACGTTCAAAACGTAGCAGAGGTAGTATTGCAAACCGAAATCAGTATCTGTGGGAGTTTCGATGACCAACATCGGAGGTTCAATGTAAACCAGCCGATGTGTGCTATTCGTATATATTATGCCTTAAACACTTATATATGTTTAGAGAGGTAAAGAAACCGTTCAAAGCAGGATGAAATCATATATACTGGATATTGGAAAAACCCTAGCCGTGACGCAAGGCTGTATCGGGGGGGGGGGGAGGGGGGGGGGGGGTTGAACCCCCCCCCTCCCGAAACATACAAAAATAATCATTTTTATAGGCTTTTCTCTCTGATCTCTGTGTTTCTTGTACTCCCTCCCCCCGAAATAAATTCCTGGATACGGGCCTGACTTGACGTCAAGGTCTCCGGTCCTTTAACATTTATTGCACGACTATGTACAACTATATACGTCACAATCAGCAAACGTAAACGTAATATAATGAATCTATGTACTCATTTTACTTCAGTCCAACGTTCAGAACCCCAGTCCCAATACCTATCCTTATTATGTAATTAATGTAATAACTAGAAAAGTTTTACTTTCAACCTATAACAGATCCACTTGAATACCGTAAATTCGATAAATACGGTTGATGGCTGTGAAACGGTGATGCTTCAAGATGCATTATTGTCAACCTTAATCAACAAAAAATCAACTTAATCAACAAATCAACAAAAATTTTCAAATCCGTCTTTTTTTCTGAAAAATTTCACTCTGCAAATATCCAAACATAAGGCGTATTCTCGCCGTTCCCTGGGGACTCGAAGGGAACGGCGAGAATACAGGGAGTCATTCCACGCGGACTCCGCGTCCGGAAAACAACGAGAACACGGGGAATGGTTCCAAAATGAATTTTCTTCTGAAAATAAATATGATGTTGACGAAATTAGTTTGGATCCACTTTATTTTTAGTTTCGTTTATATTGATTGTTTTTAATTAATTTTAAATTGCACCAACACCGGAAAAAATTGATTCCCCTCTGAATCTGAAAGGGAGTCCTTTTTGATGATGGTGATGATTATCGGAGCATTCCCCATCCGTGGGGACTCGCGAGAATAAGGGGAGTGAGTCCCCGGAACAAACAAAAACGCGGGGACTCCTCAAGTGGAGTCCTCGGGGAACGGCGAGAATACGCCTATAGAACTGTCATTTTAACAATCTCTGAACATACGATTGTCTCGTAACGTAGCCTACGACAAGAACATCTCTTCGTATAACTAAATTACTAGAACCAGGTGGTTTACGGGCGAAATTCACTGTTCGTAACTTACGTAACTCGGGCAAGCTTTAAAATATCGACAGTAAGAAAAAACAGAAGAAAACTTCGACATGTTTGCCAAATATCTAGGCCAAAACAAAAATAGTAGAATGAGGAGACAAGCGAACAAAACATCCTACATAAGTGCCCAGACAGTTATTGTGAAGTTTACGGATTTTTAACTTGAGACTAAAAAATTCTAAAAATCTCCATTCTTATATTAAAAATCCCGAAATATCTCAATTATCCCTGAAAAATCCCTTATCTCTCCTTAGAAAAAAAATCCCGAGGAAGGCCTGGAAATCCCTCAAAAAGGGATAAATCCCTCGAAGTGGAAACACTGAATTGTACACCTATCGCAACACTGCTAAGAAGAGATAAAGCATAGCAAATGTATTACAACGACTGAAGAATCTCCAAGTCGAAAGCAAAGCACACATCCACTGTATTTCAAGTTCTACGCCTAAAGCACTGTTGACATTAGCTCAAACAAAAGATCCATGGCATTGCCAAAAGGACCAAAAGTGTGCCGCTCTCGACGCTTCGCGTCGCTCGCGGTCCCACCTTTCGGCGAATAATTCGTTACGGAAAAACGCTCGTATACAGTTGCAGTGAAAAAAAAAATTCTCCCGAATGATGCAGTACTGCGTCTTGTGGGATGCCGCATGGATGCCGCTGTGATGCGCAAACCGAATTCGGACCGCACAAGAATAGTTTTTGCTGTTTCAGAGCGACGATTTTATCCGGTGAGAAAAAAGTAAAACTCATGATTCCGAAGCAAAATCCAAACAAAAAAAAAAAAAATTAAAGAGGCCTGAAGATCCGATGAAAAATGCACTAGTTCGTTGCTCCGCTATTCACGAATAATTGATTTTCAAATAGTGGAATTTCCCTATCGGATTTGTGGTACCTCTATACTCTTGTACTTCTGTTGTACGGTTGACGAAAAGGATTTACGAAAAATAAGTGTTTACGCAGTGAGCTACCTTCCGCAAAATGATGCGCTCCTTCCATTCGGAATTTACTTTGTCATTTTGGGTTGTGAGGAAGGACGTAAATACTTTGAGCGTCATACTTGAGCTAATAGTGAAAAATGAAAGAAATCCCTTAAAGGACCTGTCTTACCTACTATACTAATGCAACCTACTTCCATAATCACTCCATATATTTCTGAACCAGGAGACCCCAATTTCGTACGGGACAGTCTAATCCCTCTAACATAACCACGCCGGTTTTCTCACTTGCCGTGTTTTCTACCTTCGATGTGTATCACGCTGTCGGCAGTTGTCTGCGAGAAGTTTTTCCATCAGAAAAAACGGTTAGGTAAACTGCTTCCCTGTTTTCGCTATAAGTCAAGGGGTCTCGGAAATAAATTCCGAAGCCACGCGGTTTATCGGGGGAACCCGTCACTACGCCCACCCGTCACTTCGCCTAAAAAATCCGTCAGTTCGCCCACTTTTTCCGACAGTTCACCCACCCGTCACTACGTCCACCCGTCACTTCGCCCACCCGTCACTACGTCCACCCGTCACAACGCCCACCCGTCACTACGCCCACCCGTCACTACGCCCACCCGTCACTACGTCCACCCGTCACTACGCCTACCCGTCACTACGCCCACCCGTCACTACGCCCACCGTCAGTTCTCGTACCGTCAGTTCGCCCACCCGTCATTTCGCCCAAAAATCCGTCAGTTCGGCCAACTTTTCCGACAGTTCGCCCACCCGTCATTTGGCCCAAAAATCCGTCAGTTGGCCCACTCCTGAAATCCGTCAGTTCGCCCACTCTTGAAATCCGTCAGTTGACCCACCCTTGAAATCCGTCATTTGGCCCACTCCCCGTCAGTTCGCCCAATTTTTCCGACAGTTCGTCCACCCGTCATTTGGCCCAAAAATCCGTCAGTTGGCCCACTCCTTGAAATCCGTCAGTTGGCCCACTCCCGACATCCGTCACTTCGCCCAATTTAAAAATCCGACAGTTGACCCAATTTTGCAGGATCATTAAATCCACGAAAAAGTGCCGCGACCCCAGGGGAATAATCAGCTCAACTCGGCCCTGTCAGTAAAAAAAAGGGACGCAATCCCAGAAGATTACTCAGACAGAGGCGACCTTCCTCGTTTAATTAGGTCAACACGAGATGCCTATGGGTGCAACTTTTATGTTTACGTAAAGAAGGATATGAAGATGGGTTTAAAAAAGGTATCATATGAAAAAGCGCCGAGACCCCAGGGGAATAATTAGAAGGAGCCGACAATTACGTAGACATTTAGTCAGAAACGTGTAGAGCTTTGCGAGATTCTGTGACAAATTCAGTTGGAAAATCTAAAAAATGAAAAAAAAAGGAAAAATAGAGTAACGAGCAGTAAAGGGTTCTGATTGGCACTACGATTTAGAGTCCTTCACACGGAAATGGAAAGTAAAAGCATAATAGAAATAATATAATGCAGGACTTTACTACCGAGCTTCCGTGTACTATCTCCGAGTATATTCGCAAGCTATCTGCAATGTATGAGTCTCTACTCTGACGGAAAGTGTCCTCTTGTCAGTGGGAAACCTTTTTTCCTAAATTTACGTAGCCCACAAACTAAATTTAAACTGCTCATCAACGTTATGTGATTCAAGGTACGTGAGAATTATAAATTTCTTTCGCCGACGGCTTTCAACCCAGCAAACCCGAATATTCAAAAGCTTTTTCAAAATATGATCGTAGATTCGTACAGAACAGCTTTTCCAACCTTGAGTCCCTTGTGCTGTTAACCAAGGACACACCCAGGGTTGCTTACTGCAATATCTACTGCCAGTTTGGGGCCAGGGGTGGCCCGAAAGGGGGGGGGGTGAGTGGGGGTGACATTCTGTCAAACACAATCTCCGAGTCGTTTGAAATTTTTTTTTAATATCATCGTAAATCCGTCCAAGTCAAAGGCAAGCCGAGTCATTTAAATCAGGTTTCAATACCCCGTCAGGGCGGTGACATGATTATTTCTCGAACGACGGGTACCATTGCACCCTTGTTTTAAAACCTGTTCTAGTCGTATATGATTTGCATCTATCTAATCAATTTCAAATAAAACATACACTTTTACCAATTTTTTTCCGGTTTTGGCCGGATTCCGGGCGAAATACCTGGCCGGGTAGAAAAGAATTATCATATACGGATTCAGCATGTTTTGTTGCCCCTAAACCAAGCGTTTAATCAACTTCAAATAAAACTTTTACCTTTAATAAATTTTCTGGCTTCGGCCGGGTTCCGGACGAACTAATTGTTCGGCGAGAAATCAGTTTCAGATATGGATTCAGCATGTCTCCTTTCCCCTATATCGACTATCTTATTTGCTTTTTAAAACATTTTTTTTCGTCCCTTAATTTGAAACCCCTCCCTCACCCCTAGGTATGGGGCTACAGAGCTCATCTACGAACTTGACCTGTACGGTGACCCAATAGATCCTCATACCAATTTTCAAGAAAATATCTCTACCCTTTCGAGATTTATCGTGCTAACAGACGGACGGACGGACTGAAGGATAACTTTTGCGAAGTCGTAGGCATATTTATTCAAACAATGTTTACAACGGATACGTCAGCTACGATTCTTCATCAGCGATATTTCGGCCCTTCTTGGCAAGGGTCCTCGTCAGGCTGTCAATCCTCTAGTTCAACTTCGGGGAAGGAAACAAACCTGTAATCTATATTACAGGTTTGTAATGTACTATATATAATATTTGTCATAGGTATATGACCATAAGCATAATTCGGAGTTTATAAACTGTTGTTTATAGTTGTTTATAAACTTTACGCAACGGTCAGATTTGATACAAGAGAGTATTACTGCGACAAGTAAACCAGAAGATAATGCTGGATTGTATAAAGGCCCTGCCTTGGTTTATCAATGATCAGTCAATTTAATACAAATTCTACTTCTGCTTCTGCTTTATTTGTCACAGTAAGAGTACACAGTTAACCACATTTACAATAAGCTTAGCAGAAATGATAGTGCTTGGCCTAAACATAGAGGTTTCTTACCTATGAAACCCCCGTACACCAGGTGTCAGTCAGGTATTCAAAGTAACTTTGTAGAATCAGTAGGCTATATCGGTCTGCAACATCACCGGGTGCTGGAGCTTTGTTGAGGATATGCACGTGATCCATGTTACTTTATTTTACGTATTTACCTTTTTTGGGATCCCAAAACGTAAGTGGAGGGATACCTATGACATCGCAAAAGTTGTCCGTCTGTCCGTCCGTCCGTCCGTCCGTCCGTCCGTCTGACCGTCCGTCTGTAAGCACGATAACTCTCGAAGGGAATGAGATATTTTGATGAAACTTGGTGTGAGGGTTCGTTGGGTCGTCGGACCAGTCAAGTTCGTAGATGGGCTTTGTAGCTCTACATTTAGGGGTGGGGGAGGGTATTCAAATTAAGGGACAAACAAAATATTTTGAAACAGATAATGTGATAGTCGATTATGGGGTAAGAAGACATGCTGAACACGATGGTGAAAACCATTTTGTCATCGGACAAGTAGTTCGCCCGGAATCCGGCCAAACCGGAAAGTTTGTTGAAAGTAAAAGTTTTATTTGAAGTTGATTAGATGTTCGATCTAGGGGTAGGAAGACATGCTGAAGACGATGGTGAAAATTATTTTCTCGACGGACAAGTATTTCGCCCGGAATCCGGCCCAAACCGGAAAGTTTGTTGAAAGTAAAAGTTTTATTTGAAGTTGATTAGACGTTCGATTTAGGGGTAGGAAGACATGCTGAAGACGATGGTGAAAATTATTTTCTTGACGGAAAAGTATTTCGCCCGGAATCCGGCCCAAACCGGAAAGTTTGTTGAAAGTAAAAGTTTTATTTGAAATTGATTAGATGTTCGATTTAGGGGTAGGAAGACATGCTGAAGACGATGGTCAAAACTATTTTCTCGACGGAAAAGTATTTCGCCCGGAATCCGGCCCAAACCGGAAAGTTTGTTGAAAGTAAAAGTTTTATTTGAAGTTGATTAGATGTTCGATTTAGAGGTAGGAAGACATGCTGAAGACGATGGTGAAAACTATTTTCTCGACGGACAAGTATTTCGACCGGAATCCTGCCCAAACCGGAAAGTTTGTCAAAATTAAAAGTTTTATTTGGAGTTGATTAGATGTTCGATTTAGGGCAAGAAGACATGCTGAACACTTATGTGAAAACAAGTTTCTACCCGGACATGTATAGTTCGTCCGGAATCCGGCCAAAACCGGAAAACTGTTGGAAGTCAAAGTTTTATTTCTAGTTGATTAGATAAGCGATTTAGGGGTAAGAAGAGATGCTGAGTCCCTGTATGACAATCATATTTTACCCGGACATATAGTTCGACCGGAATCCGGCTGGAATCGGAAAATTTGTTATAAGCTAAATTGCTATTTGAAGTTGATTAGATGTTCATTACTGGGGAAAGAAGATACCCTGATTTCGTGTTTGAGCTTTCTTTTTTCGCCGGACAAGTAGTTCTGGAGTTCGGCCGGAACCGGGAAATTGGCAGAAGTGGCAGGAAGTTTTCGTCAAAACAGATATGACTTATAGGGGTAAACACACATGCTGAATCCAAATCTGAACTTGGTTTTCTCAGGTGATTAGCTATTTGGCCTTAATCTGTTTCTGAATTTTAATTGTAAAAATGTTAAAGGAGTCTGGCGAAGACTGGATCTGGCTAAGACAAGACCCTGTTGTCTGGATCAGATACTGAATTTTTGGGATCCCATCGAAACCTTTGGTCTTGTTTTAATTGAAAGCCTACTGTTGTAGTCAATAAGGTAAGAAGTGGAACGATATTAAACACGACCAAAGGTTTAGATGGGATCCCAAAAGTTCAAATTTGATCCATACAATTGGGTCTTGTCTTCGCAAGATCCAGTCTTCGCCAGACTCCTTGAACACTTTTACTATTCAAGTTTAGAAAAAGATTAAGGCAAAATAGCTAATCACATAAGAAAACCAAGTTCAGATATGGATTCAGCATGTGTGTTTACTCCTTTAAGTCATAACTATTTTGACGAAGCAGATCGGAACTTCCTGCCTTACTTCTGCCAATTTTCCGGTTTCGGCGGAATTCCGGAACTACTTGTCCTGCGAAAAAATAAATCTCAAAAAACGAATTCAGCATGTCTCCTTAAATCCAACCTCTAATCAACTTGCAATTAAAATTTTACTTTAAACAAATTTTCCGAGCCGGATTCCGAGCGATCTATACGTCCGGTGAGAAAATAGTTGTCATATGCGAATTTAGCTTGTCTACTTACCCGCAAATCGAACATCTTATCAAATTTAAATAAAACTTTTACTTTAAGCAAATTCTCCGGTTTTGGCCGGATTCCTGCCGAACTAATTGTCCAGCGAGAAAATAATTTTCATATTCGGACTCAGCACGTTTCCTTGCCCCTAAATCAAACCTCCAATCAACTTCATATTACTTTTCACAAATATTCCGGTTTTCGCCGGATTCCGGGTGAACTATTTGTCCGGCGAGAAAAAAAATTTCATATTTGGATTCAGCATGTCTCCTTACCCTTAACTCGACTATTTCATTAGCTTTTTAAAAGTTTTTTGTGTTCCCCTTAATTTCAAACCCCTCCCCCACCCCTAAATATAGGGCTACATGGCCCATCTCCGAACTTGGTCTGTATTTTGACCTAAGGACTCTTCATGCCAAGTTTGATCAAAATATCTCAACCCCTTCGAGAGTTATCGTGCTAACAGACGGACGGACGGACAGACAGACAACTTTACGATGTCATAGGTATCCCTCCACTTACGTTTTGGGATCCCAAAAAGGAAGCATACGCGAAAGTTGGACCAGTCTCGATTTCAATAACTAGATCTGTTCAATATCCGTAATTGGAGACACCGGGACTCGAAACTCACTCGTTTAGTGCATATGGCAACGTCAAGTTACATGTAAAAAACAAGAGCTACGAGCTCATATGGCACTTGTTACGAGTAAGCACGGCTCGGTTATGTCAATGATATATCTAGTGTTTGCTAGGTGTCTTCCCACCAAGTTTCATCTCGATCCATCCACTCTTAGCGTTTTCCAATATTTCCGGTTCTCCCCTCCAGCTCCGCCCAAAAGTCACCGGATCCGGTCCGGATTTTAAGTGGGTCGTCTGAGGCATGAGGTCTTTCCAAATATCAAGTTTCATCGAGATCCGGTCACCCGTTCAAAAGTTATAAATACCTCAAGATTCCGGATTCCCCCTCCCTCCACTCCCCCGACAGTGCCCGAATCGGCTCGGTCATGTCAATGATGTATCTAGTGTTTGCTAGGTGTCTTCCCACCAAGTTTCATCTCGATCCCTCCGCTCATAGCGTTTCCCAAGATTTCCGGTTGCCCCCTCCAGCTCCCCCCAAAAGTCACCGGATCCGGTCAGGATTTTAAGTAGGTCGTCTGAGGCATGAGGTCTTTCCAAATATCAAGTTCCAACGAGATCCGATCACCCGTTCAAAAGTTATAAATACCTCAAGATTCCGGATTCCCCCTCCCTCCACTCCCCCCACAGTGCCCGAATCGGCTCGGTTATGTCAATGATGTATCTAGTGTTTGCTAGGTGTCTTCCCACCAAGTTTCATCTCGATCCCTCCACTCATAGCGGTTCCCAATATTTCCGGTTGCCCCCTCCAGCTCCCCCCCCAAAAGTCACCGGATCCGGTCCGAATTTTAAGTGGGTCGTCTGAGGCATGAGGTCGTTCCAAATATCAAGTTTCATCGAGATCCGGTCACCCGTTCAAAAGTTATAAATACCTCAAGATTCCGGATTCCCCCTCCCTCCACTCCCCCGACAGTGCCCGAATCGGTTCGGTCATGTCAATGATGTATCTAGTGTTTGCTAGGTGTCTTCCCACCAAGTTTCATCTCGACCCCTCCACTCATAGCATTTCCCAAGATTTCCGGTTGCCTCCTCCAGCTCCCCCCAAAAGTCACCGGATCCGGTCCAGATTATAAGTGGGTAGTCTGAGGTATGAGGTCTTTCCAAATATCAAGTTCCATCGAGATCCGATCACCCGTTCAAAAGTTATAAATACCTCAAGATTCCGGATTCCCACTCCCTCCACTCCCCCCACAGTACCCGAATCGGCTCGGTTATGTCAATGATGTATCTAGTGTTTGCTAGGTGTCTTCCCACCAAGTTTCATCTCGATCCCTCCACTCATAGCGGTTCCCAATATTTCCGGTTGCCCCCTCCAGCTCCCCCCCAAAAGTCACCGGATCCGGTCCGAATTTTAAGTGGGTCGTCTGAGGCATGAGGTCGTTCCAAATATCAAGTTTCATCGAGATCCGGTCACCCGTTCAAAAGTTATAAATACCTCAAGATTCCGGATTCCCCCTCCCTCCACTCCCCCGACAGTGCCCGAATCGGTTCGGTCATGTCAATGATGTATCTAGTGTTTGCTAGGTGTCTTCCCACCAAGTTTCATCTCGACCCCTCCACTCATAGCATTTCCCAAGATTTCCGGTTGCCTCCTCCAGCTCCCCCCAAAAGTCACAGGATCCGGTCCAGATTATAAGTGGGTCGTCTGAGGTATGAGGTCTTTCCAAATATCAAGTTCCATCGAGATCCGATCACCCGTTCAAAAGTTATAAATACCTCAAGATTCCGGATTCCCACTCCCTCCACTCCCCCCACAATACCCGAATCGGCTCGGTTATGTCAATGATGTATCTAGTGTTTGCTAGGTGTCTTCCCACCAAGTTTCATCTCGATCCCTCCACTCATAGCGTTTCCCAAGATTTCCGGTTGCCCCCTCCAGCTCCCCCCAAAAGTCACCGGATCCGGTCCGGATTTTAAGTAGGTCGTCTGAGGCATGAGGTCTTTCCAAATATCAAGTTCCAACGAGATCCGATCACCCGTTCAAAAGTTATAAATACCTCAAGATTCCGGATTCCCCCTCCCTCCACTCCCCCCACAGTGCCCGAATCGGCTCGGTTATGTCAATGATGTATCTAGTGTTTGCTAGGTGTCTTCCCACCAAGTTTCATCTCGATCCCTTCACTCATAGCGTTTCCCAAGATTTCCGGTTGCCCCCTCCAGCACCCCCCAAAAGTCACCGGATCCGATCCGGATTTTAAGTGGGTCGTCTGAGGCATGAGGTCGTTCCAAATATCAAGTTTCATCGAGATCCGATCACCCGTTCAAAAGTTAAAAATACCTCAAGATTCCGGATTCCCCCTCCCTCCACTCCCCCCACGGTGCTCGGATCGGGGAAGTGACTATTTCCAACTTAATCATTTGGGGTCCCTGATACGCCTGCCAAGTTTTATCGTTCTAGCTTATGTGGAAGTGCCCGAACTAGCAAAACCTGGACAGACCGACAGACCGACAGACCGACGGACGGACAGAAATTGCGATCGCTATATGGCACTTGGCCGAAGGGCAAGTGCCATAAAAATCGAGCTTTAAATGTAACAAGACTGGACTACTTGTTGGACATGATTCTGGTCAGTGATACAAGGTGAGTGAGGGAATTGAGTGAGTTCCTCAGTTGTTGTCTGACACATGACAACTTGTAAAAAACAACATATTTTAGCTCAACGTCTTATTTTTCAACTTTATCTCTAATTTTTTTTAATTTTTCACAGTTTTTCAAGGAATATTCACAATTTTCGCAAGATTAAATGGAGGTATTGAAATTATAATACGACCTGTCTAAATTTCTTTTTATGGCACTTGTAGCCTCTGTCTCAAATGCAATACGCCTATCGTAATTCCGTCTGTCGGTCTGTCCGGTTTTTTTTTCACACTTTTTCGAGCTAGGGTACTTCCAGATGTACTAGGACGAT
This sequence comes from Branchinecta lynchi, assembly GCA_023053575.1. NCBI lineage: Eukaryota > Metazoa > Arthropoda > Branchiopoda > Anostraca > Branchinectidae > Branchinecta > Branchinecta lynchi. Next base: position 3,143,617 of record JAKZAP010000001.1, read on the forward strand.
GGAACTTGGCAGACTTATCAGGGACCAACCAAACTAACCTGGAAATAATCAGTTTCTCGATCCGACCATCTGCGGGGGAGTAGGGGGCGGAGGAATCTGGAAAATCAGGGCAGTTTTTCACACGTTTCCGAGTTAGGGTACTTCCAGATGTGCTAGGACGTGAGGGACTGGAGGGATGGGGAATCTGGAATATCGAGTTATGCGTAACTTTGGAACGGGTGATGGATTTGAGTGAAATTTCATAATTGAACAAAGGACATGTCTCTGGGGATCTTTTTCATGTCAGGAAGATGGGGGGGGGGATACGTGAAAGGCTGATACTGGAGAGATTGGTATGGAACTTTCTGGGAGTAAGAAAAAGATGCTCTGGATAAATGTTTTTCACAACTGGATTGACTTCGGCGATTGTGGGGGGAGTTTGAGGGGAGGGTGGGGGGGGGGTCGGAATTCCAGTGATCACGATTTAAGGCACTTAAATGTGCTAGGACAATCTTGGCTGGTAAATTCGAGAAGATTGGCTTAGAAATCGCCACTTTTCAAATGCGACTATTCCTTAAAGTACCAATCTTGATTGGAAAGTAAGAAAAATACTTTTAAGCGAAATATACATTTTCATGGGTTTTGCTTACAAATGAAGTTCCAGCTCCCTTAAAGTGCGCATGTTAACTGCAAAGTCGGAAAGCACTTTTTATCGAATGGTTCATCTCAACTTATGATAGCGGATTCAACAGATATGGGGGAGTTGATGGAGGGGTGGTAGGAAATTTCAAGAAACGGATAGAATGGAGGGATCGGAGTTAAACTTGCTGGGAAGAACAAGCATTTATTCTAGATAAATCGTTTGCACAATTGGACTGGACCAGGACACTTGGGGGTAGGAGGTGGAGGGGGGCCTTCCAGAATTCCTGTGATGGCGTTTTTCAAGACGAAAGTTTGCAGGCATATCGGGACCCGAACATCTGACAGACCTCTTACCTACTACATACAGCTGCAAGTGCCATTTGAGCTTACAACCATTTTTTTGGCACCCATCTTCACACTCTTCTTTACGAAAACATAAAAGCCGCACTAATAATCAACTCGTGTTGATCCTATTTAAACTAGAAAGGGTGTCTCCAATGGAGTAATCTTCCCTCCGTCTGTCCGTCTGTCAGCATGATAAATCTCGAAAGGAATGGGCTATTTTGATGAAACTTGGTGTGAGGATTCTTTCTGTCAACGGTAAGATCAAGTTCGTACATGGGCTCTGTAGTCCTACATTTAGAGAGGGGGGGGGGGTCAAATTAAGGGGCAACACAAACAAATTTGTAACAGCTAATGTGATAGTCGATTATGGGGTAAAAAGACATGCTGAACACGATGGTGAAAACCATTTTCTGGCCGGATAAGGCAAGGTTGGTTGGTTAGAAATCAACTTCTTTGAAGTTGATTAGATGTTCTATTATGGAATAAGAAGACATACTGAACGCGATGATGAAAACCATTTTCTCGTCGAACAACTAGTTCGCCCGGAATTCGGCCAAACCGGAAAATTTGTTAAAAGCGAAAGTTTCGTTTGAAGTTGATGAGATGACAGATTTAGGGCTAAGAAAAGACGCTGAGTCTGAATATGACACTCATTTTTACCCGGACATATAATTAGTCTGGAATCCGGTTGAAACCGGAAATTGTATAAGTTAAAGTTTTATTTGAATTTATTAGATGTTCTTATAGGGATAAGGAGATACGCTGACTTCGTTTCTGGATTGTTCTTTTTTTGCTGGACAAGTAGTTCACTCGGAATTTGGCCGAAACCGGAAATTTGGCAGATGTAAAGCAGGAAGTTTCGGTCAGTATCGTCAAAATAGAAATGGCTTATAAAGGTATATCTGAACTTGGTTTTCTCAGATGGTTAGCGTGGCGAAGACTAGATCTAGCGAAGACAAGACCCAATTCCCGGGATCAAACATTAGATTTTTGGGATCCCATCGAAACCTTAGGTCTTGTTTCTCAAGAGATATCCTCTTGTTACATTGAATCCCAAAACTTGCATGGGATATTGCAATCTGTAACCCTGGTCTGTCGTGGTTAATCCGCAAAATTCTTCGAAAAAATTAAGTAGCTTTTGGACATTCGGGTCCCTGGTTTGAAAGCCTTCGGTTCTTACACATATAAACACATATCTTTGATGTCCTATTTATATTTAGTTGGTAGGCTACGTAGAATTAGAAAAACCATCTTCCCACTAACAAGAGGAAAATTTCCGTAAAGAGTTGAGTCTCGTACATTGCAATTACTTTTGATAGTAGGGCTAATATTCTCTCCAGTGTACAAGGAGGTGACACGAGAAAGCTTGGCATTAAAATCTACGAAATAACCCTCAACTTAGGTCCGAGTCTCGATACGCGACGGGCGATGCTCTACACGGCAATTGAAGAATGAAAAGTTCACTTACAGTCCGAATAACGTACAATAAAAGGATGGTTTTCGAGTTGTAGGTGTTTCCTGATTTCCACCTGAGGGACTGGAATTCACAAAGGCTTTGCAGATGTTCTTTAGCACTACCATTGTAGCACAAAAATCATATCTACCACCGACCTAACGGGGTTATGAAACCTGGTTTAAACGACTCGGCTTGCCTTTGACAGGGACAGATTTACGACTGAAGCTGGCCAAAAGTGCCAAAATTACAATTACAAAAAAAAAATCGGATTGTCTTAAAATAAAACGAGCGTCCGGGACCTCGATGAGGCCAAAATAAAAGAGTGATAGGACTTAGCAAAAGGCAGGACTGGGGTGAATCTCCGCTCCTTCGGGCCACCCCTTATTCCTACTATGTTTTTACTTTTTATTTCCTTGTGAACTACTCCCAGTCGAAGACTTTCGCTGCACGTCACTCTATTTTTACCTTTTACTTTTGTGCTCATCCTCTATATTTTCCTTTCGTATTTTATGCAGAATCTAAAAACAAGCTTCTGATATTTCTGACTAAACATTTACGTACTTATTATAGTGAAAAAGTAACATAAAAAACGACGAAATACAGTTCCGAAACCTACCTAGGATGTTGAACTTTGGATAGGTCTGTTTGCGCGTATCGTGGCAAAAACCTTTCAATTTCCGTAAAAATTAGCAGGTTCAGGTTCAGGTTCTTTTACTTCAAAAATACTTTGTGACAATATATTTTGATCACTGGGAGCCGGCAGGGATACGAGCTCATTAGCTCGGCCGGCGTTAGCAACAACCTCTTTATCAAGCAACAAAGTTTGTTACAAACTATTTGAACAGCTTTTCTTTTCACCCATCTTCACGTGAACGGGATCTTTTTTTTTAAGTAAACAGAACAGTCGCACCCAAAGAAATTTTGTATCGACCCTAATTAAACGAAAAAAGGTTCGCTCCTTCTGATTATTCCCCTGGGTTCGCGCCCCTTCTTCATAGATGTTACTGATCTAGCAAAGTTGGGCCAACTGTCGGATTTTTGGGCCAAATGACGGGTAGGCGAAATGTCGGAAAAGTTGGGCTAACTGACGGATTCTTAGGCGAAATGACGGGTGGGTGACTGTCATAAAAATTGGGCGAACTAACGGATTTTTAGGCGAAATGACGGATAGGTCAACTGACGGATTTTTGGGCCAACTGACGGGTGGGCAAACTGTCGGAAAAATTGGGCGAACTGACGGATTCTTAGGCGAAATGACGGGTGGGTCAACTGACGGATTTTTGGGCCAAATGACGGGTGGGTGAACTGACGGTGGGTGAACTGACAGGTGGGTCAACTGACGGTGAGCGAACTGACGGGTGGGAGTAGTGACGGGTGGGTGAACTGACGGGTGGGTGTAGTGACGGGTTGGTGTAGTGACAGGTGGGTGTAGTGACGGGTGGGCGTACTGACGTTGGGCGAACTGACGGGTGGACGAACTGTCGGATTTTGGAAGTGGGCGAACTGACGGATGGGGGTAGTGACAGCGACCCGTTTATCGGTGCGCCGCCGCCGGTTTTCAGATGGCGCGCCATAGCTAATGCTGTTTAAACAGTGGCGGCGCGTCGCCGTTCTTTTTCGGCGTGAATACTTTTCATTGCTGCCACTGGGTCTTTTGACAGTGAAAAAGTAATCAGAAAGACCGTCCGATACCGCATTGATATTGCTTTGAGTATATCCACGCACAATGTCCCGACCATGGCGAATTGTTGACGTTACTGACCCGGGTTTTCTCAAGAAAATGTGAGAGTTAGATCCAATGTTTTGCCACCATGGGTCGCTCGCATCATGCGAATGTCCATATGGTTTAATCGCATGTCGACTAAAAGCTGTGATCGTGTTCTTCTCTGTTGTTTGTTGAGTAATAAACGCGGGAACACTTTACGTGATGCACTTGTATGGCACTTGCATTGTTTTGCTCAAATACCATAACAGGCGATCGTAATGTTTGTCCTTCTGTCCGACTTTTGCTAGCTAAGGCACTTCCAGATAATCTAAGCAACGATACGTTGATACTTGGCATGCTCAGAAGTGAACAGAAAAAATGCTGACAACTTCATTTCAGGATCCGATTATTGGCGGGGGGGGGGGGGAGGGGTTCCTACCTCGTATTTGAGAATGATTGATTTCTTTGATTAATCTATCCGTAAAAGCCGTCCCATTTGGATCGTATGATGAAATTTATTTATGTTTCATTCACGAGGGGTCGTACCTCGAATTTGAGAATGATTGATTAATTTTTGATTAATCTATCCGTAAAACCGTCCCATTTCGATCGTCTGATAATATTTATTTCCGTTTCATTCAGTTTGTCTAGACATATGAAAGTTTTATTATAGGCTCTGGGCCTAACAGCCTTCATTTTAATTTCCTTATTTGTTGTTGGTACTCTCGTTGTTTCCTGGGGACTCCCTGGGGAGTCAAGGGAAGCCACGAGAACATAGGGAGTCACTTCCTGGGGAGCAACAAGTACACATAATATGTATCCGTATCGATTTTGTTCGAAAATTGCCAAACTCATTTAGGTGACGAAACAAAATTAGGCTGTAAAAGCTATGTTACACTTTATTTTTACTTTTCTTTATTGTGTTGCGAGAGCAACACTTTGGTTTTGTCCTCGTTTTTTTTTTTTTTTTTTTTTTTTTTCCTATGACTCCGATTTCATTTTATTCCTGGTAACTGGGAAGGGTCTAACCTGTGCGGTTTTTACGGAAAGTGTGGACCTTAGGCCGGATTGATGAATATGACATTACATTTTGGAAAGCTCCGTAGAACTCTTGCCTGGGGCCAATAAGGATGGTTTTTGCTTGTCCTCGAGCCAGAGCCTACGGTTTGCGAAGTGAAGTGGAGTTGTATAGCCTATGTCGGAGAGGACCATCTCAAGTTGTGTAGCGAACCTTTCGTTTCATCAAACCATGTTTCTGCTTTCGAGTGGAAAGCTCCGTTCTAGCACGCTAGCAGGCAGGCACCAGTTTCAAATTGAAGATGGACTAAAATCTATAAGTGTTAAATATATGCGGCAGTTACCCGGCCCCACAGCCAACATATCTTCTTTGAGTGATAAACAGAAAATTCTACAGAGACAAAAAAGTGGCTTTTTCCCACGGGTCCGAAAGTGCTGCCATGTATTGTATCTGTCCATGTCTGCGACGATTCCAGCTGAGTTTATAATTTATTTTTTTTTGCACTTGGGTTTGCAGTAGAGTAACGGTATCAGATGTGCCCCTTAAACTTTAGAAGTTCTCTCATTGCTAAAGAAACTATAGCTTATCCTTTGCTCCTTTCTAAGTCGTGACGTTAGAAAGTTGGCCTACGGCAAAAAAGTCAACTTTTGAACTAAGACAGGTAGAATTTTTTTTTCGTCGGCAATCGATAGCCATTGATAGGCTGATTAAAGTATAATAATGTCATCCAATTTTTGGTACAAAAATTCCTTCATGAGATACACCAGTTTGAAAATTTCAAAGGGGTTGACAACTTCAGTAGTAAGGTACACTGAAAACAAAAATAGGCGATACCTGTTATGAGACATGTAGGGGACTTTTAAGCAACAGTCGACTGTTGGCTCATAATCATCTTTGGAAATGAGGGGTTTGCCGCTTTTCCTAGTTGGTGTACCTGTTATTTGTTTCCGGGTTATTCGATGGTAAGAACAATTTGGTTCCCAATGGTAAGATATGCAAGGGACTTGTAAGTAATAATCGGCTGTTATGCTACAATCATCTTCTGCGATGATGGGTTTGCAACTTTTGCTAGCTGGTGTACCCATTATTTGTTTTCGGTTAAGGGTTAATGTATATCACGGGAGAGGGACTTGTAAGTAGGAATCGGTTCACGAGTGGCTAGGAATTTTTGCAATTGGGTGCACATTGTATTTGATTTCTATAAATCTGACAGTAAGAAAGTTTTGTGTCGATAAGAACAATTTGGTTCCCAATTGTAAGACATGCAAGGGACTTGTAAGTAATAATCTGCTCTTATGCCACAAAAGTCTTCAGCGATGAGGGGCTTACAACTTTTGCTAGCCGGTGTACCCATGTTCTATCGCTGTAACCTAGGATTTACTGTTTACGCAACGGGTACAAATGATAATGTTAAACAAGGTAGTTTCGTAATAATTAATAGTGTCATCTATGGTATTTTAATCCTGATAAGTTACGGATAGCTTGATAATACCAACTAGATTATATAGGATATTGTTCCAAGTTTTCATCCGTCACGATGCCTACGATTGAAAAGGATAAAGTTCAACTGACTGCAAAGTCAATTTAGTCCCTTTTTCCGATATTCTTTTGTTGTGGTTAGGGTAATCGATAGCACTTGATGAGCTGATCTAAGTATATGTCATCCATTTTTTTTGAACAAAAATCCTTCATGAGATAAACCCGTTTGAAAGTTTCAAGGGGTTGACAACTTCAGGAGTAACGTACACACTGAAACCAAAAAATAGGCGATACCAGCTGTCAGACATGTAAGGGACTTGTAAGCAACAGTCGACTGTTAGCTCATAATCATCTTCGACAATGAGGAGTTGGCAGCTTTTGCTAGTTGGTATATCTGTTATTTGTTTCAGGTGTATTCGATGGTAAGAACAATTTTGCTCCCAATTGTAAGACATGCATGGGACTTGTAAGTAATAATCGGCTTTTATGCTATAATCATTTTCAGCGATGAGGTGAATTTGATGTCAATCACGGGAGAAGGACTTGTAAGTAAGAATCGGTTCACGAGGGGCTAGAAATTTTTGAAAATTGGTGTACATTGTATTCGATTTCTGCAAATATGACGGTAAGAAAGTTTGTATCGATGGTCTATCACTATAACCTAGGATTAACTGTTTACGCAACGCGTACAAAAGATACGGATAATGTAAAACAATAAGGTAGTTTTGTAATAATTAATAGTGTTATCTACGGTATTTTAATCCTGAAACGTTACGGATAGCTTTATAATACCAACTAGATTATATAAGATATTGTTCCAAGTTTTCATCCGTCACGATATCTACGATTGAAAAGGATAAAGTTCAACTGACCGCCGAGTCAATTTATTCCCTTCTTCCGATATTGTTTTGTTGTTGGTTTTAGAACGCTAAAGAACAGCTTTTGATCATGTGATTATTCTTTTTAAAACATACCGTTTTAAAAGCTTCGATAAGTTGACAATTTCAGCATTTAACCGACAGCGAAGAAACAAAACCAAAGTGTTGCTCTCGCAACACTTTAGTCGGCGAAGCCGGACAAAGGTTGCCGCAACACTTCACGTTGCCCGGGCAACGTAGGTCTAGTTTTGATTTGCTTACTAAATTTTACAACTGCACAGAAAAAAAAAGTAAAACAGAGTTTTAACATTTTCTAAGCAATAGTCCTTTTCTTAAACCTTATGTTGATCTTAGAAATTTCTCTTAACCATTAATAATACCAGTTTTTAGTGGAGTGTTCCTTGAAACAATCTACTCTTACGAGCTCTGTAGCAGCTTTCGGCTGTCGGTTGCCGGTTTTCAATTTTCACCGTATTTTGTGGAGCTCCTAACTCGTGAATCAGTGCAATTATCAAGTTCAAATTTGGTACACTTGCGGGTATTCGGGTCTAGTTGTGGCTTTTGAGGGTCCCACACCCACCCGGTTCAGGGGCAAATGGGCCCAAATTGCCCAGTGAATAATGTTTATAACTTGACGAGACCTGGTCATGGGACGATGAAGTTCCTAGTTCCTGGGGCTGGGAAATTACTTTCAAAGATTCACCTTCCCCACCCACCCCGTTCAAGGACAACTGGGGCCAGATTGCCCAGGAGTAAAGTTCGACTGAAGGGTAAGGTTATATGCTGAATCCTAATACGAAAATTACTTTCTCACCGGACAAGTAGTTCGCCCGGAATCCGGCAAAAACCGGAAAATTTGTACAATGTTAAAAAAAAAAATTGAATTCGATTAGATGTTCGATTTAGGGCTGAGAAGACATGCTGAATCTGTATATGACAATCATTTCCTCCCCGGACGCACAGTTCACTCGGAGTCCCGGTGAAAACATAATTTTTTTAAAGGTAATTTTTATCTTAAGTTGATAAGATGTTCGAAAGAAATAGAATACCGTGATTTTCGGTTTTTTATTGATCAGCTAATTATCCCTCTAGGATGATGTGCGAGAGATAAATATAAATTCGAATTTTCCGTTGCACTTCCGGCAAACCGTCCTCAGCGAAAAAACAAACAACTAAATCATAAAATGCAATAAAATTTTATGATTTTATGATTTAGTTGTTTGGTTTTTCGCTGTGGACGGTTTGCCGGAGGTGCAACCGAAATATCCGATTTTATATTTATCCCTCGCACATCATCCTAGAGGGATAATTAGCTGATCAATACAAAAAAAACGAAAATCACGGTTTTCTATTTCTTTCGTAATGAATGGTCAGCTTGACTTCAAACCTTATATTAGATGTTCGGTGTAGGGCTACTAAGGGCTAGGGGTAAGAAGACATTCTGAATTCGATTTTGAGCTGTAGTTTTTGATAGATAGTATTTCGCCGGGAATCAGGGATACACCGGAAATTTGGTAGAAGCAAGGCAGGAAGTTTTGATCAGTTTCGACAAAGTTGAAACGACGTAGAATATTAGGGTAAATACACATGCTGAATCCATACCTCAACTTCGTCTTCTCGGATGATTAACAATGACCTTAATCTGTTAGGATCTAGACAAATATTATTTTTTTGGGTATCCCATCCATCTAAACTTTTTGTCTTGTTATACTTCAGAAATCAAATTCTGCAAACATTAGTGGTGCACAAATTTACTAGAAACGGCGCTTACTAGAAACTTTTCTGGGTACAGTCTTTGGAAGATTCACTTTTTAGTGAAAGCTGTATTTGGAAGAACGATGTTTCATTTAGTTAGCGTTTAAGAATTTAAATTCTTGGGTGTTTGAAACACGTTTAAAGCTAGAACTTGTTTGCTAAGTATAGCAATTTTTCCAGAAAAAGGAAGATTAAAATAATCTCGCCTGCGCCGCTTACTTTAACTTGTTCTTGGTACAGTCGTTGTAAGCTTCGCTTTTTATGGCAAAGTGCCATATACCGATCATTTTTCGGTCGGACGGTCCACTCTTCTCGAGTTAGGGTACTTCCAAAAGTGCTAGGACGATTAAACTTGGCATGCATATTAGCGACCAGACCAAACTAACTTGGAAAAAGTCACTTGCCCGATCCGACCATCGTGGAAGGAGGGGGAGGGGGCGGAATCCGAAAAATAGGGGTATACATAACTTTCGAACGGGTGATCAAATCTTAATGAAACTTGATTTCTGAAAATAACTAACGTCTCAGCTGTCTCATTTCAAGTTCGGACCGGATCCGATGAATCTGGAGGGGGGGGAGGGGGACCGGAAATCATATGAAACTCTCAGAGTGCAGTGATCGGGACAAAACTTGGTTGGAAGAACAAGCTGACAGAGCTGGACCGGAACCAGACACTATGGTGGGAGTTGGAGGGTGGTTCCCGAATTCCGACGACTGACAGAACTGGACCGGAACCAGACACTATGGTGGGAGTTGGAGGGTGGTTCCCGAATTCCGGCGATCCGTAGTTAATGTACTTCCAGGTGGACTAGGACAACAAAACTTGGCAGGCATATCAAGGACCCGGCCAGATTAACTTGGAAACAGTCACTTGTCCGATCTGAATATCGTGGGGGGAGGGGCAGACGGCGGAATCCGGAAATTAGTGGCATGCATAACTTTCGGACGGGATTTCGGATCTTAATGAAAATTGATATCTTGAAAGACTTCATGTCTCAGATGTCCCATTTCAATTCACGACCGGATCCAATGAACTGGGGGCGAGGGGGGGTTGGAGGTGAGAACCGTAAATCTTGTGACACGCATAGAGTGGAGCGACCAGGATGAAACTTGGCGGGAAGTACAGGCACAAGTTTATTTTTTCACGATCGCCATGGGCACATGATTCTTTTTAACTCAAGGTTTTTGATTAGAAATTAATTTTTACCACCCTTAAAGTGCGCAAGTTAACCGAAAAGTGAAAAAAAAAACTTTTGACCATCACTTCCATATGACTCTTGCAAGTGTCATATGAGCTTCCAGCTCTTGTTTAGTGAAAGAGGAAATAAAAAGCCAAATACAATATACGAAGTTACATTAATGGAATAATCTCAAGTGATGTATTACAGTTAGTTCTACAGGACACCTGAATGAAGAGTACCAAGTATCATCCGTATCTGTATGTCTTCCGTTAACATTGCCTGCAGAAAACCCAATGCAAATACAAAATAGTGTTTCCAGGCCATGATTTTGCTCCATTTTCATCTGTCCTTATTTCAGTACCGAACAAATTTTAGAAATGAACAAATGTCTCCAATCAACCCTTCTTCTGGAATATATTTTAACCAGTTAATCCCAAACGTATATCTAGAAGAAATTCCAATACGATCCGGCCAGCGCTGTACAAGATTTGAATGAATTGCGCTTTTTGTCTTGGAGTCTGCATGTGCAAACCTCCAGAAATTGAAAGCGTCACGCTCAAGAGAAGAATGCTCTCCGTGTCCATGTCTGTAAATGCATTCTCTGTAGTGTGTTCAAGTATGGTCTGTATGGTCCTATCTGTCCTTATTTCAGTACCGAACAATTTTAGAAATGAACAAATGTCTCCAATCAACCCTTCTTCTGGGATATATTTTAACCAGTTAAGCCCAAACGTATATCTAGAAGAAATTCCAATACGATCCGGCCAGCGCTGTACAAGATTTGAATTTATTGCGCTTTTTGTCTTGGAGTCTGCATGTGCAAACCTCCAGAAACGAACATCCCTATTTTGAAAGCGTCACGCTCAAGAGAAGAATGCTCTCCGTGTCCATGTCTGTAAATGCATTCTCTGTGGTGTGTTCAAGTATGGTCTGTATGGTCCTATCTGTCCTTATTTCAGTACCGAACAATTTTAGAAATGTACAAATGTCTCCAATCAACCCTTCTTCTGGAATATATTTTAACCAGTTAAGCCCAAACGTATATCTAGAAGAAATTCCACTACGATCCGGCCAGCGCTGTACAAGATTTGAATGAATTGCGCTTTTTGTCTTGGAGTCTGCATGTGCAAACCTCCAGAAACGAACATCCCTATTTTGAAAGCGTCACGCTCAAGAGAAGAATGCTCTCCGTGGCCATGTCTGTAAATGCATTCTCTGTGGTGTGTTCAAGTATGGTCTGTATGGTCCTATCTGTCTTTATTTCAGTACCGAACAATTTTAGAAATGAACAAATGTCTCCAATCAACCCTTCTTCTGGAATATATTTTAACCATGTATTCTCTGTGGTGTGTTCAAGTATTGTTTCATTGTTCAAGAGTCCTTTAAACCGGTTCTATTATGCTGGCGGGAAAATGCGGCAACGCATTTTTTAGTCCGTTGGCACAAACCGGACGTCCCCCCCCCCAAAAGGTAAAAGGCTAGTGACGCCCCTGGTGGTGACCTTGGCTTCCAGACCAGGAATATAAAACACGCATATCTTATCAGACTGACTAATGGGTTAGCAAACATACATCTTTTTCCGCCAGAATTAACCACACGGCCGCAGCTCCGATAGCAAGCATAACTGAGGTCGAGCATTTATTTTTTTCGTCTTATGTGAAGGCGGAGCAGAAGACTTTTCAAATAGGTGTATTACCAAGAACAAACAATCTGACAGAACCTCCGTCTCCCTATCTCTGTAATAAGACTATGCGAAGTCGAATATTTCCCGATACCCTGTTTGCTGTGAACGAGCGGAGGTTGCTTCACGCCACATCACGTTTCGTTACCTCAACAAATATCTAAAATGGCTGTTAAGTCGCTGGTGAGGAAAAGTAGGAGTCAAAGCTGATTGGTTCTATGGACACACTCTAGAGCGGGTCAGGGGGCGGAGTATGCCTCGGGCCAGCCTCGTTCACTATTTCTTGTGCGATAAGAAACGGCGAAGACGGAAGGGGAGTAAACGGCATCAACATCAGCTCAAATCTAGATTAATTATCGGTTAATTTAATAGCTTTTCAAAATATACAGGGCGAAAAACTGTACGCAGGTACTTAAGAACACTTTTTCTGATTTTTTTAAGCTCGGAAAATTGTATCAGCATGGCAACACCGAACGCTACAACGATAAGAACCTTTTGAGTTCCTATTTGAACAGGTGTGCGCATTAAGACGTAAACATCGCGTATAGCGCTATTCAGCTTATTACACCTGTTTGAGCAAAGCTCCATGCGAAGACGGAACAGAAGACTAAAGCATTGTTCAAATAGGTAATATGAGGTGTATTGCGGCGTATAAGGCTCATTGTAGATTCTTCTTTTCCTCGGGGCACACTGTAATCAGGAGAATAGAGCCAAGTTCTACTTTCCCTTATGCAGAGCCAATCAGATTGCATGGTTGATTCCGTCAGCGGGCCGGGGAGAGGAGCAGCGTTTTCAAGGTTGCCACGGGAAGCACTAAAGTTCTACTTTGTCGGAAGCTGAAGAAACAACGTTTCTTCAAAAGAACAAGTTTTGTTTTGTTGAGATTAGCCTACTTATTGTCAGTTTGAGGACCAATGGTGACCATCCGTTAATTTAATAGCATTTACATAATAAAGGGCGTCAAATGTTACTCGTGTTCACTTTTTCTGATCTTTAGTAGCTCGAAAACTTGTATCACACTGAACGTTGCATCGATCAGGACATTTTGAGTTTCTATTTGAACAAGACGTAAACATCATGTTATTACGCCTATTTGAACAATGCTTAAGGTTTGACGGTCACCAACTTGGAAGGTAGGGGTTTGACGGTCACGAACTCGGAGGTAAGAATATAATTTAAATCCATATTTTGAGCTATATGTTCCCGCCGGACAAGTAGACTGACCAGGATCCGGCGGAAAACGGAAGTTTATTCTGAAGTCGATTGGAATATCATTATAGAAGCAAGAATACAAGCTGAATCCGGAGCTCTTCCGGAACCGGAAATAGAAGTCGATCGGAGCATCAAGAAGGGGTTAACAATATATGCTGCTTTATTGCTCACCGGGTAATTAGTTTGACTGTGGTCGGGCCAAAACTGGTAATTGTGTTGCGAGAGCAACACTTTGGTTTTGTCCTCGTTTTTTTTTTTTTTTTTTTTTTTTCCTATGACTCCGATTTCATTTTATTCCTGGTAACTGGGAAGGGTCTAACCTGTGCGGTTTTTACGGAAAGTGTGGACCTTAGGCCGGATTGATGAATATGACATTACATTTTGGAAAACTCCGTAGAACTCTTGCCTGGGGCCAATAAGGATGGTTTTTGCTTGTCCTCGAGCCAGAGCCTATGGTTTGCGAAGTGAAGTGGAGTTGTACAGCCTATGTCGGAGAGGACCATCTCAAGTTGTGTAGCGAACCTTTCGTTTCCTTAAACCATGTTTCTGCTTTCGAGTGGAAAGCTCCGTTCTAGCACGCTAGCAGGCAGGCACCAGTTTCAAATTGAAGATGGACTAAAATCTATAAGTGTTAAATATATGCGGCAGTTACCCGGCCCCACAGCCAACATATCTTCTTTGAGTGATAAATAGAAAAATCTACAGAAACAAAAAAGTGGCTTTTTCCCACGGGTCCGAAAGTGCTGCCATCTATTGTTTCTGTCCATGTCTGCGACGATAGCCGTTGATGAGCTGATCAAAGTATATGTCATCCATTTTTTTGAACAAAAATCCTTCATGAGATAAACCAGTTTGGAAGTTTCAATGGGTTGACAACTTCAGGAGTAAGGTACACACTGAAACCAAAAATAGGCGATACCAGTTGTGAGACATGTAAGGGACTTGTAAGCAACAGTCGACTGTAAGCAACAGTCGACTGTTAGCTCATATCATCTTCGGCAATGAGGAGTTTGCAGCTTTTGCTAGTTGGTATACCTGTTATTTGTATCAGGTGTATTAGATGGTAAGAGCAATTTTGTTCCCAAAAGCCAAAACGGCTTTTATGCTATAACTATCTTCAGCGATGAGGGGTTTGCTACTTTTAATAGCTGGTGTATCCATTATTTGTTCCGATGATTTTGATGTCAATCACGGGAGAGGGACTTGTAAGTAAGAATCGGTTCACGAGGGGCTAGAAATTTTTGAAAATTGGTGCACATTGTATTCAATATCTGTAAATATGACGGTAAGAAAGTTTGTATTGATGGTCTATCGCTATAACCGAGGATTAACTGTTTACACAACGGGTACAAACGATACGGTAATCTAAAACAATAAGGTATTTTTTTAATAATTAATAGTGTCATCTATGGTATTTTAATCCTGAAACGATACGGATAGCTTTATAATACCAACTAGATTATATAAGATATTGTTCCAAGTTTTCATCCGTCACGATATCTACGATTGAAAAGGATAAAGTCCAACTGACCGCCAAGTCAATTTAGTCCCTTCTTCCGATATTGTTTTGTTGTTGGTTTTACAACGCTGAAGAACAGCTTTTGATCATGTGATTATTCTTTTTATAACATACCGTTTTAAAAGCTTCGATAAGTTGACAATTTCAGTATTTAACCGACAGCGAAGAAACAAAACCAAAGTGTTGCTCTCGCAACACTTTAGTCGGCGAAGCCGGACAAAGGTTGCGGCAACACTTTGGTTTTGTCCTCGTTTTTTTTTTTTTTTTTTTTTTTTTTTTCCTATGACTCAGATTTCATATTATTCCTGGTAACTGAGAAGGGTCTAACCTGTGCGGTTTTTACGGAAGGTGTGGACCTTAGGCCGGATTGATGAATATGACATTACATTTTGGAAAACTCCGTCGAACTCTTGCCTGGGGCCAATAAGGATGGTTTTTGCTTGTCCTCGAGCCAGAGCCTACGGTTTGCGAAGTGAAGTGGAGTTGTATAGCCTATGTCAGAGAGGACTATCTGAAGTTGTGTAGCGAACCTTTCGTTTCATCAAAAGATGTTTCTGCTTTCGAGTGGAAAGCTCCGTTCTAGCACGCAAGCAGGCAGGCACCAGTTTCAAATTGAAGATGGACTAAAATCTATAAGTGTTAAATATATGCGGCAGTTACCCGGCCCCACAGCCAACATATCTTCTTTGAGTGATAAATAGAAAAATCTACAGAGACAAAAAAGTGGCTTTTTCCCATGGGTCCGAAAGTGCTGCCATCTATTGTTTCTGTCCATGTCTGCGACGATTTCAGCTGAGTTTATAATTTTTTTTTTTTGCACTTTGGTTTGTGGTAGAGTAACGGTATCAGATGTGCCTCTTAAACTTTAAAAGTTCTCTCATTGCTAAAGAAACTAGAGCTTATCCTTTGCTCCTTTCTAAGTCGTGACGTTAGAAAGTTGGCCTACGGCAAAAAAGTCACTTTTGAACTAAGACAGGTAGAATTTTTTATTCGACGGCAATCGATAGCCATTGATGAGCTGATCAAAGTATATGTCATCCATTTTTTGGTACAAAAATTCCTTCATGAGATACACCAGTTTGAAAATTTCAAAGGGGTTGACAACTTCATAGTAAGGTACATTGAAACCAAAAATAGGCGATACCAGTTATGATACATATAGGGGACTTTTAAGCAACAGTCAACTGTTAGCCCATAATCATCTTCGGTAATGAGGGGTTTCCAGCTTTTGCTAGTTGGTATACCTGTTATTTGTTTCCGGTGTATTCGATGGTAAGAACAATTTGGTTCCCAATGGTAAGATATGCAAGGGACTTGTAAGTAATAATCGGCTGTTATGCTACAATCATCTTCTGCGATGATGGGTTTGCAGCTTTTGCTAGCTGGTGTACCCATTATTTGTTTCCGGTTAACTTAATGTATATCACGGGAGAGGGACTTGTAAGTAGGAATCGGTTCACGAGGGGCTAGGAATTTTTGCAAATGGGTGCACATTGTATTCGATTTCTATAAATCTGACGGTAAGAAAGTTTGTGTCGATGGTCTATCAATTTAACCGAGGATTAACTGTTTACACAACGGATACAAACGAAAATGTAAAGCAATGAGGTAGTTTCATAATAATTAATAGTGTCATCTATGGTATTTTAATCCTGAAAAGTTACGGATAGCTTTCTATTACCAACTAGATTATATAAGATTTTGTTCCAAGTTTTCATCCGGCACGATGTCTACGATTGAAAAGGATAAAGTACAACTGACTGCAAAGTTAATTTAGTCCCTTCTTCCTATATTATTTTGTTGTTGTTTTTACAACGCTGAAGAATACCTTTTGATCATATGATTAATTTTTTTAGAACATCCCGTTTAAAAAGCTTATGCTATAATCATCGTCAGCGATGAGGGGCTTGCAACTTTTGATAGCTGGTATATCCATTATTTGTTTCCGGTGAATTTGATGTCAATCACGGGAGACGGACTTGTAAGTAAGAATCGGTTCACGAGGGGCTAGAAATTTTTGAAAATTGGTGCACATTGTATTCGATTTCTGTAAATATGACAGTAAGAAAGTTTGTATCGATGGTCTATCGCTATAACCTAGGATTAACTGTTTACGCAACGGGTACAAACGATACGGTAATGTAAAACAATAAGGTAATTTTGTAATAATTAATAGTGTCATCTATGGTATTTTAATCCTGAAAAGTTACGGATAGCTTTATAATATCAACTAGATTATATAAGAAATTGTTCAAAGTTTTCATCAGTCACGATATCTACGATTGAAAAGGATAAAGTTCAACTTCGACGGCAATCGATAGCCGCTGATGAGCTGATCAAAGTAAATGACATCCATTTTTTGGTAGAAAAATTCCTTTATGAGATACACCAGTTTGAAAGTTTCAAGGGGTTGACAACTTCGGTAGTAAGGTACACACTGAAACCAAAAATAGGCGATACCAGTTGTGAGACATTTAGGGGACTTGTACGCGACAGGCGACTGTTAGCTCATAATCATCTTCGGCACTGAGGGGTTTGCAGCTCTCGCTAGTTGGCGTACCTGTCATTTGATGAACATTTTGGTTCCCAAATGTAAAACATGCAAGGGACTTGTAAGTAATAATCGGCTGTTATGCTACACAAATCTTCAGCGATGAGGGGTTTGCAACTTTTGCTAGTCGGTGTACCCATTATTTTTATCCGGTGAACTTGATGTCTATCACGGGAAAGGGACTTGTCAGTAGAATCGGTGCACGAGGGGCTAGAAATTTGTGCAAATTGTTGCACATTGTATTCGATTTATATAAATCTGACGGTAAGAAAGTTTGTATCGTTGGTCTATCGCTATAACCTAGAATTTACTATTAACGCAACGGGTACAAACGATACTGTAATGTAAACCAAGGTAGTTTCGTAATAATTTAGTAGTAGTTTCATCTATGGTATTTTAATCCTAAAAAGTTACGGATAGCTTTATAATACCAACGATTATATAGGATATTATTCCAAGTTTTCATCCGTCACGATGTCTACGATTGAAAAGGATAAAGTTCAACTGACTGCAAAGTCAATTTAGTCCCTTTTTCCGATACGCTTTTGTTCTGGTTAGGGCAATCGATAGCCCTTGAAGAGCTGATCAAAATATATGCCATCCATTTTTTTGAACAAAAATCCTTCATGAAATAAACCAGTTTGAAAGTTTCAAGGGGTTGACAACTTGAGGAGTAAGGTACACACTGAAACCAAAAATAGGCGATACCAGTTGTGAGACATGTAAGGGACTTGTAAGCAACAGTCGACTGTAAGCAACAGTCGACTGTTAGCTCATAATCATCTTCGGCAACGAAGAGTTTGCAGCTTTTGCTAGTTGGCATATCTGTTATTTGTCTCAGGTGTATTCGATGGTAAGAACAATTTTGTTCCCAATTGTAAGACATGCATGGGACTTGTAAGTAATAATCGGATTTTATGCTATAATCATCTTCAGCGATGAGGGGTTTGCAACTTTTGATAGCTGGTGTATCCATTATTTGTTTCCGGTGAATTTGATGTCAATCACGGGAGACGGACTTGTAAGTAAGATCGGTTCACGAGGGGCTAGAAATTTTTGAAAATTGGTGCACATTGTATTCGATTTCTGTAAATATGACAGTAAGAAAGTTTGTATCGATGGTCTATCGCTATAACCTATGATTAATTGTTTACGCAACGGGTACAAACGATACGGCAATGTAAAACAATAAGGTAGTTTTGTAATAACTAATAGTGTCATCTATGGTATTTTAATCCTGAAACGTCACGGATAGCCTTCTTCCGATATTGTTTTGTTGTTGGTTTTACAACGCTAAAGAACAGCTTTTGATTATGTGATTATTCTTTTTAGAACATACCGTTTTAAAAGCTTCGATAAGTTGACAATTTCAGCATTTAACCAACAGCGAAGAAACAAAACCAAAGTGTTGCTCTCGCAACACTTTAGCCGGCGAAGCCGGACAATGGTTGCCGAAACACTTCACGTTGCCCGGGCAACGTAGGTCTAGTTTTTGATGAAGTAGAACGAAATTCCGATATCGATAATGCTGGTGAGGTAGGTGTTGGTGTACCCGAAAAAAAACAAACAGGATAAATCGGGAAATACTGTTTATTCTTGCCGTGGATGGTTAGTCCTGTAGGAATGGTTTAATACAGACCGTGCTGAGAAAAAATTGTCGGTAAACTTTTGCTATTCCCGCTACTTTCCTATAGCGGCTTCAGCTTTTGTCGGAAAACTGTGCTGACGGATTATCTCTTCTCAGACCGTGTTCGGGAGTCCCCCCTCCCCATTAGTTACACCCCAGCTTCTTGCCATGTCTGTGGTTGGGTTATGGATTAGAAAAGGCATCAAAAAGTTCTTATCTACAAAGCTAAGAAACTACGAAGATTTGCGGTCCATCTTCATTTGGCGGTAGTGAATATAAACTCGGAAACCAGCGATAATCCTTCAGTCACAAGCACCTCAGACATGCGTTCTATCATTTTTCTCCTAGTTTTAGGATGCTGCGTAGGTAAGTGCTAAGTTACATAGGCTACATATAGAGAGATCACAGACCAAGCTCCGGGAATCTAACTTCCCTACTCCGCTTCATTAATCCATTTATCCTCTCTGTTCACTGTATTATTTTTTGGGATTTAAAGGCAAAGTGTTTCGGTCACGAAATGTTCCTGTTTCGCCTTCGGAATTTACTTACTTATCTATTTATCTTTCTGGGTTTTTGTGCACACACCGCACAAAAATCTGTCAAACATTAATGCACAAAAGTGAAATTAAAAAGAAAAGAAGGATAATGGAAAAAAAAAATGAACTCGGGACGACTCAACTAACTCGTCATTAAGCATTCCTGGAACTTCGGTTTACCTTTTTGTATGCACGCTTTCCGATTGAAAGCAATTTTATGAATAACAGATCCTGATATTCAGAAATGTTTTGAGTGAAAGCTAAAAGGGAATTTTCAAAAAAAAATTTGAAGGACGCCCTAAGTATACCCTAAGTCTGCACGCTTTTCGATTGGAAAGCAATTCTATGAATAGCAGATCTTGATTGTCAGAAATGTGTTGAGTGAAAGTAAAAAGGAAATTTTTCAATTTTTTTTAAGGACCCCACGCACTATTTTTTTGTTTTTTTGTTTGAAGTTATGCAAAACCACATGCGGCATTGGCTGGAGTAGCTGGAGGGGGGGGGGAGGACTATAACTTTGCGACATGGCCCAACTGGGATTCAAGTTAGACAGTCCCGATATTATGCTGCCTAATTTGTTATTTGGCATCCGGACAGGATCCAGCAGCAGTATAGGAGGGGATTTGACGGAAACCGGAAATTTGCAGATATGTTCAGATTCAAGTCAAGCTTTAAGGACGATAGTTTATGTGTCCTGGTCGTATTCGACCACAGTGGGAGGAGTTGGAGGGGGGGGGGGGTATTTTGTAACTCGCGTAGGGGTCAAACGGACGCAGTGATTTCAACAAAACTTGGAAAGAATAGAGACCATGTGTCCTAGATGACATATTATAATAATAATAATAATACCTTTATTTCAGCCAGAGGCCATATACACATAACAACAAGAACAGAACAACATCTAACAAACACTAAAACGCGCTAAGGACATACGTCCTTGAGGAGCGCCCTCCTAACAGGAAGGCAGCTGAAAAGGGGATCAGCGGCATTCCTAACAAGAAAATTCTCGGACCTGAAAATTCTCTGATGGAGGGACGCTTTAGACCGCCTCACTATCTCATTCAGTGAACAGCACCTTCGGGAAACAAGTTCGTGGCTCACGCTACAAATCGTTGGAAGTTTGTACAGGCGGCGGGCAACTCGATTGTACCCAGTTTTAAGTAGTCTGGCCGACTTGAGTGAAATATTGGCCACTAGAGAAATACCAAAGAGCTGATAACAATAGCACTGGAACAAGCGAGTTTTCACAGCATCAGAACAATGCCCAAATTTGAGGACGAGCATGTTACCTCGCTTAAACAGCCCTCGCAGAAGCGCGGTAACATGATAGGGTCCAGACCGAATCTGAACACTATGGGGGGGGGGGGGGGGGAATTCTGGGTTTCCCGAAAAAGTTCTGACCTGAGTGAAACTTGATAGCAAACTTCAACTTACATTATTTAATGTTATTTGAATAATTTAAAATTAGGCTGTTCTTTCAACAAATAACCCACGGTTTTGGCTGTTTTAAGCCTTTTCCGAGATCGACTGACTTGTAGCCAAAACAGGGAAACGATTTACATAATTTGTTTCTCTGATGGAAAAACTTCTCACAGACAACCGTCAACACCGTGATACACATCGAAGGTAACATAACACGGCAAGTGAGAAAATCAGCGTGGTTTTGTTAGAGGGGTTAGAATTTACCGTACGAAATTGAGGATGGAGTGATTATGGAAGTAGGTTGCGTTAGTATTATAGGTAAGACAGATCCAATAAAGAGCTGGCTTGTAGTGTTCTTGTTTACGCCCTCCTTGATAGCAGCAGCTGCAAATTTCTGTTCCACAAACACTCCTTGTTGTCTTGATTGACAACTCCAGTTGTCAAAGCTCTATCCTTCGCTCTTTGTCAGGATCATACAGCTGGTTTCCTAGGATTCATATCGCTAATACTAATTGCAGGGTTCCCAAGTGGGATTCTTGACAGTAATGATAGGGAAATCATCAGATCAGCTTGACGATTCTTTTCTGAAAAGAGACGGTAAGACAAGGGGGTCGAAAATGGCCCAAAATATTCGCAAGCTTGCTAGAGTGATATAATCTTCCTTTCCGAGACAATTTTGTTGGACCAGACTGCTGATTGTTGTGAGATTTCGGACAAAGTGCGTCAAGCATCCAAAACCCAGACCTAACAAGTCTTTGCAGCACCGATATACTGTAACTTAAAGGCCAAGAAAAAAGTTTGCCCAGGAATTCATCTCCAAGAATGAGTCAAGTTTTCGGCGGGACTTTAGACGTATTCTCGCCGTTCCCTGAGGACTCCTCGGGGAATCAAAGGGAACGGCGAGAATAGAGGGAGTCACTCCACGCGGCCTCCGCGGACAGAAACAGCGGCAAAACGGGGAATGCTTCCAACATGGATTTTATTCGAAAAATAAATATGCATTTGACGAAATTAGTCTGGGCCCACTTTATTTTTGGTTTTGTTTATTCTGATTATTTTTAATTAATTTTACATTGCAAAAATTGATTCCCCTCCGAATCTGAAAGGGAGTCTTTTTTGATGATGGTGATGATAATCAGAGCATTCCCCGTGAGTCCCCGGGACAAACAAAACGCAGGGACTCCCCAAGTGGAGTCCGCGGGGAACGGTGAGAGTACGCCTTTTGGCAAACTAAAACAGGCCTGAAACCCGTTCCTATAGAGATACTAACATTACTAACACCGACATGTTATGAAAAGTAGAAACATAATAATTCGTACAGAGATCGAGATCCTGTTAGCTTCAATGAGGGGAGGAGGCTGTAGCCCAAAAGCAAGAGATATCGAGAAAGATGTTAGGAGTAGCCTGCTTGAAAACAAACCGGAGTAAATAGTCTAGCAATAAGACACAGGTCGTGACCGATTGGCATTTTTTTTCAGCTTATGCAGTAGCATCCACGGACAATCGAGACGCGGAATCCGAAGCTGTAGCAGTTGCCACTGATGACCTTGAAAAGCGCGAGGCTTCCCCGTACGACTATTGGCAAACAAAACGCAAGCAAACGCCGGAAAACTTTTGGAATGGAAAACGCGAGGCTGGTCCGGAAAGCTTCTGGAATCTAAAGCGTGATTCTATGTATTGGGGAAAACGAGAGGCTCTCCCACCACAGTATTATGGGAAACGCGAGGCTTTCATGCCACCGCGAGGAAAACGCGAGGCTGGTCCGGAAAGCTTCTGGAATGTAAAGCGTGATGCTATATATTGGGGAAAACGAGAGGCTCTCCCGCCACAGTATTATGGGAAACGCGAGGCTTTCATGTTTCCGCGAGGAAAACGCGAGGCTGGTCCGGAAAGCTTCTGGAATGTAAAGCGTGATGCTATATATTGGGGAAAACGAGAGGCTCTCCCACCACAGTATTATGGGAAACGCGACGCTCTCCCACCACAGTATTATGGGAAACGCGAGGCTTTCATACCGCGAGGAAAACGCGAGGCTGGTCCGGAAAGCTTCTGGAATGGAAAGCGTGAGGCTATATATTGGGGAAAACGAGAGGCTCTCCCACCACAGTATTATGGGAAACGCGAGGCTCTCCCACCACAGTATTATGAGAAACGCGAGGCTCTCCCACCACAGTATTATGGGAAACGCGAGGCTCTCCCACCACAGTATTATGGGAATCGCGAGGCTTTCATGCCACCGCGAGGAAAACGCGAGGTCTAACTAGTTAGACCGGAATCCGGGCAAGACCGTAAAGTTTTTTAAAAGCAAAAGTTTGATTAGATGACAGATTAAGGGGTAAGAAGAGGGGATGTGTCTGAATAGGAAAATCGGTTTTTACCCGGACATATATTAGTCCGGAATCCGGTTGTAACCGGATTTTTTTTTAGTCAAAGTTTTATTTAAAGATGATTAGATGTTGTTTATATAAGGATAAGGAGGATAAGGAGATGCGCCGGATTCGTTTCTGAATTTTCTTTTTTTGCTGGACTAGTAGTTCGCTTGGAATTCGGACGAAACCGTAAACTTGACAGAAGTGAAGCAGGAAGTCTCCGTCACTATCGTCAAAATAGATATGGCTTATAGAGGTATATCTGAACTTGGTTTCTCTAATGATTAGCCTGGCGAAGACAAGACCCAATTGTCTGAATCAAATATTAGATTTTTGGGATCCCATCGCCACCTTTGGTCTTTTTCCTAAAGTTCATTTGTAAAGTTGGAAAAACGAACTTGTAAAATACGTTTGGTTTTTCCACAATCTGGTTTTTCAAATTTGAGCGGCTTTGAGCCTGAAGAGGACCCTTGCCAAGAAAGGCCGAAATATAGCTCTAATCAAATTCAGCTGACGTATCCGATTCAATGGAAAAAAAATAAAAGAAAAAAATCTCGAACTATTTTTATTTGTGTTGCTAGTCTCTTCATTCTTCTGGTTAAGATCTGCAAAAACGCAACTATTGGCACAGCTTACCTCGAAATTTGCAGACTTTCCCAGCCTGAGAATTTTTAAGAAGATTCATTGTGACAAAAACCTTTCAAGAATGTAATCTATAACAATAACTTTGGAGTGGCCTAGTGCGGCCCGACGCCCTAAGACCTAGGTTAACAGTTAATGAATCATGACCCCTTGTTAATATTAGCATTGTAGCAGCTTACCCTGCACTGGAAATATGGCATGGATTTAGCACCGTTTTCGTTTAAAAAGTCGCCGAGAATGCGCGAAAAGTCGCCGAGAATGTCAGAAATGTCGCCGAGAACGCTCTATTTGCTCCTGAGGTGAATTATGTGTACCCGAGATAACACGGTTTGACGCCGAGATTGACGCCTTTGTAGCCGAGATTTCCGCGAAAAATATGTCACCGAGACGTAAAAAAATGTAGCCGAAAATTATTAATGTAGTTTCGGAGATAGTCATAAACTTAACCGAGAATCCCAAAAATGTTGCCAAAAAATGTAAGAAAAATCACCGAGATTGCAGAAAGTGCAGCCAAGATTACGCAAATGGCAACCGAAAAAAAATAACTGTCCAAAGAAAAACTTGTCGCCGAGAAATACAAAAATGTAGCCGAGATTGCGACTGATGTCGCCGAGATTACAAGAAAAATACATTATCGGACTAAAATTGTGTTGCCGAGAATTCGAAACATGTAGCCGAGATTAGGCAGAATGTCACCAAGATTTCCAGAAAAAAAAATAACCGGAATACCAGATTTCCAGAAAAACTGACTAAAACGTGTAGGCTATTTCCAAGAATCCAAACTCTTGTGCAAGGATGAGTGACCTAAGTAAAATTAGCCCACAAGGAATCTCGCCGATACTAGAAGTATTTGAAGCCTCATGAGAATACCCAGGACTGTGCAACAGTTTGAAACAAATTACAAATTAAATAAAGCATACTACGTTCAAAACGTAGCAGAGATAGCATTGCAAACCGAAATCAGTATCTGTGGGAGTTTCGATGACCAACATCGGAGGTTCAATATAAACCAGCCGATGTGTGCTATTCGTATATATTATGCCTTAAACACTTATATATGTTTAGAGAGGTAAAGAAACCGTTCAAAGCAGGATAAAATCATATATACTGGATATTGGAAAAACCCTAGCCGTGACGCAAGGCTATATCGGGGGGGGGGGGGGGGGGGTCGAAACACCCCCGAAACATACAAAAATAATCATTTTTATAGGCTTTTCTCTCTGATCTCTGTGTTTCTTGTACTCCCCCCCCCCCCCCCGAAATAAATTCCTGGATACGGGCCTGACGTGACGTCAAGGTCTCCGGTCCTTTAACATTTACTGCACAACTTTGTACAGCTATATACGTCACAATCAGCAAACGTAAACGTAAGATAATGAATCTTTATACTAAGTGTTGCGAGAGCAACACTTTGGTTTTGTCCTCGTTTTTTTTTTTTTTTTTTTTTTTTCCTATGACTCCGATTTCATTTTATTCCTGGTAACTGGGAAGGGTCTAACCTGTGCGGTTTTTACGGAAAGTGTGGAACTTAAGCCAGATTGATGAATATGACATTAGATTTTGGAAAGCTCCGTAGAACTCTTGCCTGGGGCCAATAAGGATGGTTTTTGCTTGTCCTCGAGCCAGAGCCTACGGTTTGCGAAGTGAAGTGGAGTTGTATAGCCTATATCAGAGAGGACTATCTGAAGTTGTGTAGCGAACCTTTCGTTTCATCAAAACATGTTTCTGCTTTCGAGTGGAAAGCTCCGTTTCTAGCACGCAAGCAGGCAGGCACCAGTTTCAAATTGAAGATGGACTAAAATCTATAAGTGTTAAATATATGCGGCAGTTACCCGGTCCCACAGCCAACATATCTTCTTTGAGTGATAAATAGAAAAATCTACAGAGACAAAAAAGTGGGGTTTTCCCACGGGTCCGAAAGTGCTGCCATCTATTGTTTCTGTCGATGTCTGCGACGATTTCAGCTGAGTTTATAAAATTTTTTGTTTGCACTTGGGTTTGCGGTAGAGTAACGGTATCAGATGTGCCTCTTAAACTTTAAAAGTTCTCTCATTGCTAAAGAAACTAGAGCTTATCCTTTGCTCCTTTCTAAGTTGTGACGTTAGAAAGTTCTCTCATTGGGAAAAAAGTCAACTTTTGAACTAAGACAGGTAGAATTTTTTTTCGACGGCAATCGATAGCCATTGATGAGCTGATCAAAGTATATGTCATCCATTTTTTGGTACAAAAATTCCTTCATGAGATACACCAGTTTGAAAATTTCAAAGGGGTTGACAACTTCAGTAGTAAGGTACACTGAAACCAAAAATAGGCGATACCAGTTATGAGACATGTAGGGGACTTTAAAGCAACAGTCGACTGTTAGCTCATAATCATCTTCGGTAATGAGGGGTTTGCTGCTTTTGCTAGTTGGTGTACCTGTTATTTGTTTTCGGTGTATTCGATGGTAAGAACAATTTGGTTCCCAATGGTAAGATATGCATGGGACTTGTAGGTAATAATCGGCTGTTGTGCTACAGTCATCTTCTGCGATGATGGGTTTGCAACTTTTGCTAGCTGGTGTACCCATTATTTGTTTTCGGTTAACTTAATGTATATCACGGGAGAGGGACTTGTAAGTAGGAATCGATTCACGAGCCTACATATCTTCTTTGAGTGATAAATATAAAAATCTACAGAAACAAAAAAGTGGCTTTTTCCCACGGGTCCGAAAGTGCTGCCGTCAATTGTTCCTATCCATTTCTGTGCCCGATTTCAGCTGAGTTTATCGGTCGTTTTTTGCACTTGGGTTTGTGGTAGAGTAACGGTATCAGATGTGCCTCTTAAACTTTAAAAGTTCTCTCATTGCTAAAGAAATTAGAGCTTATCCTTTGCTCCTTTCTAAGCGGTGACGTTAGAAAATTGGCCTGCGGCAAAAAAGTCAACTTTTGAACTAAGACAGGTAGAATTTTTTTTCGACGGCAATCGATAGCCGTTGATGAGCTGATCAAAGTATATGTCATCCATATTTTAGTACAAAAATCCTTCATGAGATACACCAGTTCGTAAATTTCAAGGGGTTGACAACTTCAATAGTAATATGCACACTGAAACCAAAAATAGGCGATACCAGTTGTGAGACATGTAGGGGACTTGTAAGCAACAGTCGACTGTTAGCTCATAATCATCTTCGGCGATGAGGGGTTTGCAGCTTTTGCTAATTGGTGTACCTGTTATTTGTTTCCGGTGTATTCGATGGTCCAATGGCAAGATATGCAAGGGACTTGTAAGTAATAATCGGCTGTTATGCTACAATCATTTTCAGCAGGTTTGTTTCCTTCCCCGAAGTTGAACAAGAGGACTGACAGAGAGACGAGGACCTTTGCCAAGAAGGGCCGAAATATCGCTGATGAAGAATCCTAGCTGACATATCCGTTGAAAACATTGTTGAAATAAATCATCTTCAGCGATGAGGGGTTTGCAAGTTTCGCTAGCTGGTGTACTTGCTAGTTGGTGTACCTGGTATTTGTTTCCGGTGTATTCGATGGAAGAACAGTTTGGTTCCCAATCATAAGACATGATAGGGACTTGTAAGTAATAATCGTCTGTTATGGTACACTCATCTTCAGCGATGAGGGGCTTGCAACTTTTGCTAGTTGGTGTACCCATTATTTTTATCTGGTGAACTTCGATGTCTATCACGGAAGAGGGACTTGTAACTAAGAATCGGTTCACGAGGGGCTAGAAATTTGTGCAAACTGGTGCATATTGTTTGCGATTTCCATAAATCTGACGGTAAGAAAGTTTGTATCGATGGTCCATCGCTGTAACCTAGGGGTACAAACGATAATGTAAAACAATGAGGTAGTTCGTAATAACTAATAGTGTCATCTGTGGTACTATAATCCTGAAAAGTTACGGATAGCTTTATAATACCAACTAGATTATATTAGATATTGTTCCAAGTTTTCATCCGTCACGATGTCTACGACTGAAACGGATAAAGTTAAACTGACTGCAAAGTCAATTTAGTCCCTTTTTCCGACATCCTTTGTTGCTGTTAGGGCAATCGATAGCCCTTGATAAGCTGATCAAAGTTTATGTCATCCATTTTTTTTAACAAAAATCCTTCATAAGATAAACCAGTTTGAAAGTTTCAAGGGGTTGACAACTTCAGTAGTAAGGTACACACTGAAACCAAAAATAGGCGATACCTGTTTGTTGTTAGTGATCCTGAAAAGTTACGGATAGCTTTAGAATACCAACTAGATTGTATAAGATATTTTTCCAAGTTTTCATTGGTCACGATGTCTACGATTGAAAAGGATAAAGTTCAATTTAGTCCCTTCTTCCGATATTCTTTTGCTGTTGTTTTTTCAACGCTGAAGACTAGCTTTTGATCATTTGATTATTCTTTTTAGAACATACAGTTGTAAAAGTTGACAACTTCAGCATTTAACCGACAGCGAAGGAAAAAAACCAAAGTGTTGCTCTCGCAACACTTTAGTCGGCGAAGCCGGACAAAGGTTGCCGCAACACTTCACGTTGCCCAGGCAACGTAGGTCTAGTTATACTTCCAGAACCCCAGTCCCAATACCTATCCTTATTATGTAATACTTTCAACCTATAACAGATCCACTTGAATACCGTAAATTCGATAATTATGGTTGATGGCTGTGAAACGTTGATGCTTCAAGATGCATTATTGTCAACCTTAATCAACACTACGCGATCAATGGGAAAAGGCGCGGATAATTCAAAGTACTTGTTCCTTGAATCCGGCTGGAACCGGAAATTTTTACAATTTAAATTCTTATGGCACTTGCACATCGGCCAAGTGCCATATAGAGATCGCAATATCTGTCCGTCCGTCGGTCAGTCCAGGTTTTGCTAGTGCAAGCAATTCCACATAAGCTAGGACGATGAAACTTGGCAGGCATACCAGGGACCCCAAAAGATTACGTCAGAAATATTCACTTCCCCTTTCCGAGTGTCGCGGGGGGAGTGGAGGGAGGGGGAATCCGGAATTTAGAGATATTTATAACTTTTGAAAGGGTGATCGGATCTTAATGAAACTTGACATTTGAAAGTATCCCGTGGCTCAGATGACCCAGTTTAAATCCAAACTGGATCCGGTGACTTTGGGGGGAGCTGGAGGGTAGGAACTGGACATCGTGGGAAACGCTTAGAGTGTTGAGATCGGGATGAAACTTGGTGGAAAGAACAAGCACAACTCCTAGACGCATCGTTGACGTAACCGGACCAGATTCGCGCACTGTGTAGGGTAGAGCGAGGGGTGGTCCGAAATTTCAGTGATCCTGCTTGTTGGGTACTTCCGGATATGCTAGGACGATGAAACTTAGAAGCCATGTCAGTGATCCAAACAAATTGACTTGATAATAGCCGTTTCCTCGATCCTACCACCTTGGGGGGAGTGGAGGGATGGGGAGCCCGAAATCTGGTGGCCTGCATAACTTTTGAACGGGTGCTCGGAACTGAATGAAACTTGGCGAGTGGAAAGAACTATCGTCTCAGATGTTCCATGTCAAGTCCCGGTTGAATCAGATACATGTTGGTGGGGTGGTTGAAGGGTGGAGCCGGAAATCTTGAGAAACAAAGTGGAGAGATTGGGTTGAAACATGGTGGAAAGAAAGAGCACAAATCCTAAATTCGTAGTGGACATAAACGGACTGGATCTGCTCACTGTGGGGGGAGCTGGGGGGAGGGAGGGGGTGTCTGAATTTTCTTGTGATCCCGCTAGTTCTGTACTTCCTGATGTGCTAGGACGATCAAACTTGGCACGCGTGTCAAGGACCCAAAAAGATTGACTTGAGAATAGTCGTTTCCCCGATCCGACCATCTGGGAGGGGGGGGGGGGGTCGTTGAGGTAGGGGGAATCCGGAAAAGTGAGATATTTTAACTTACGAACGGGTGATCGATTCTTAATGAAACTTGATATATAGAAGTTTAAGAAACAGAAAAAAACACTATTTGTTTCCACATTAGACATTTCTAAGGCGTTTGATTCGGTCCTACATTCGCAAGTAATCCTGTCGCTACTGAGGGCAGGGGTTGATTCATTCGTTTGTAAATGTTTGTGGAATTGGTATGGAAAGTCCCAAGTAAGAATTCGTTCTGCAGGACAACTTTCTAGTCCTATAGAAATTCGAAGAGGTGTTAAACAGGGTTCAGTCATCAGCCCCGTAATATTTAATAATGCGCTGCGTTCTGCGACAAGATCGATTGAAGAGTTCCTGATAGATGACGGTATTGATGTTAGTCATCTGTCTTACGCAGATAACCTACTTCTGATGAGTGATAATTTAGAATCCCTACAAGAATCTATTAATAGAGTGTCGTCCGCTCTTGGCGATATAATTTGCCATTATGAACGAAGAAGGGGTCGCTGTCACTTCCTCCACCCGTCAGTTCGCCCACCCGTCAGTTCGCCCACTTCCTAAATCCTACAGTTTGCCCACCCGTTAGTTCGCCCAACGTCACTACGCCCACCCGTCACTACGCCCACCCGTCACTACTCCCACCCGTGACTACGCCCACCCGTCACTACCGCCACCCGTCACTACGCCCACCCGTCACTACACCGCCCGTCGGTTCATCCACTCGTCACTACTCCCACCCGTCAGTTCGCCCACCGTCAGTTGACCCACCCGTCAGTTCACCCACCGACAGTTCACCCACCCGTCATTTCGCCTAAGAATCCGTCATTTAGCCCAAATTTTCCGACAGTTCACCCACCCGTCATTTGGCCCAAAAATCCGACAGTTGGCCCAACTTTGCTAGATCAGTAACATCTATGAAGAAGGGGCGCGATCCCAGGGGAATAATTAGAAGAAGCGAACCTTTTTTCGTTTAATTAGGGTCTATACAAAATTTCTTTGGGTGTGACTGTTCTGTTTACTTAAACAAGGGGAAAAAGATCCCGTTCACGTGAAGATGGGTGGAAAGAAAAAGCTGTTCAAATAGTTTGTAACAAACTTTGTTGCTTGATAAAGAGGTTGTTGCTCATTTTTACGGAAATTTTTGCCACGATACGCGTAAACAGACCAAAGTTCAACATCCTAGGTAGACTCGGAACTGTATTTCGTCGTTTTTTATGTTACTTTTTCACTATATAATAATTACGTAAACATTTAGTCAGAAATATCAGAAGCTTGTTGTTAGATTCTGCATAAAATACGAAAGGAAACTATAAAGGATGAGCACAAAAGTAAAAGGTAAAAATAGAGTAACGTGCAGCGAAAGTTTTCGACTGGCAATACGATTGGTAGTAGTTCACAAGGAAATAGAAAGTAAAAGCATAGTACGAATAAGGGGTGACCCGAAGGGGCGGAGATTCACCCCTCTCCTGCCTTTTGGTAAGTCCTATCACTTTTTATTTTGGCCTCATCGAGATCCCGGACGCTCGTTTATATTTTAAGACAATCCGATTTTTTTGTTTTAATTGTTAGTTTTGGCACTTTTGGCCAGCTTCAGTCGTAAATCCGTCCCTGTCAAAGGCAAGCCGAGTCGTTTAAACCAGGTTTCATAACTCCGTTAGGTCGGTGGTATGATATAATTTTTTTTTGCTACAATGGTAGTGCTAAAGAATATGTGCAAAGCCTTCGTGAAATTCCAGTCTCTCAGATGGAATTATCAGGAAAGACCTACAACTCGAACACAATCCTTTTATTTTACGTTATTCGGACTGTAAGCAAACTTTTCGTTCTTCAATTGCCGTGTAGAGCATCGCCCGTCACGTATCGAGACTCGGACCTAAGTTGAGGGTTAGGTCACAGATTATAATGCCAAGCTTTCTCATGCCGCCTCCTAGTATTTCTTGGACAGAATATTAGCCCTATTATCAAAACTAATTGCAATTTACGAGACTCAACTCTTTACGGACATTTTCCTCTTGTTAGTTGTTCATTAACCTTGACCCAAAGAATCCTCACCCAAGTTTCATCAAAATAGCTCATTCCTTTCAAGATTTATCGTGCTGACAGACGGACAGACGGACGGAAGATTACTCCATTGGAGACACCCTTTCTCGTTTAATTATGATCAACACGAGTTGATTATTTGTGCAGCTTTTATGTTTTCGTAAAGAACAGTATGAAGATGGGTGAAAAAAAGAGCTGTAAGATCATTTGGCACTTGCAGCTGTATGTAGTAGGTAAGAGGTCTGTCAGATTGCTCGGGTCCCGATATGCCTGCCAAGTTTCGTCTGGAAAAACGCCATCACAGTAATTCTGGGAGGCCCCCCTCCACCTCCCACCCCCAAGTGTCCTGCTCCAGTCCAATTGTGCAAAAGTTATCTAGAATAAATGCTTGTTCTTCCCAGCAAGTTTAACTCCGATCCCTCTATTCTAACCTTTGCTTGAAATTTCCGATCACCCCTCCATCAACTCCCCCATAGCTGTTGAATCCGCCATCATAAGTTGAGATGAATGATTTGATAAAAAGTGCTTTCCGACTTTGCAGTTAACATGCGCACTTTAAGGGAGCTGGAACTTAATTTGTAAGCAAAACCCATTAAGATGTACATTTCGCTTGAAAGTATTTTTCTTACTTTACAATCAAGATTGGTACTTCAAGGAACAGTCGGATTTGAAAAGTGGCGATTTCTAAGCCAATCTTCTCAAATGTCTAATATTCCAGCCAAGTAGCATCGTCCTAGCACATCTAAGTGCCTTAAATAGGGATCACAGGATTTCCGACCCCCCCCTCCCCTCAAACTCCCCCCACAGTCGCCGGAGTCAATCCAGTTCTGAAAAAGATTTACCAAGAGCACCTTTTTCTTACTCCCACAAAGTTCCATCCCAATCTCTCCAGTATTAGCCAGTCACGTATCCCCCCCCACTTCCGGACATGAAAAAGATCCCCAGAGACATGTCCTTTGTTCAACTATGAAATTTCACTCAAATCCATCACCCGTTCCAAAGTTACGCATAACTCGAAATTCCGGATTCCCCCTCCCTCCAGTCCCTCACGTCCTAGCACATCTGGAAGTATCCTAACTCGGAAACGTGTGAAAAACTGCCCTAATTTTTCAGATTCCTCCGTCCTCCACTCCCCCGCAGATGGTCGGATCGAGAAACTCATTATCTCCAGGTTAGTTTGGTTGGGTCCATGATAAGTCAGCCAAGTTTCATTGTCCTAGTACATCTGGAAGTACCCTAACTCGAAAAAGTGTGAAAAAAAAACCCGCACAGACCGACGGACCCACAGACGGAATTACGATAGGTGTATTGCATTTGAGACAGAGGCTGCAAGTGCCATAAAAAGAAATTCAAACAGGTCGTATTAAACATTTGAACTTCTTAACGAAGATGTTGCTAGTTCACACATACGGATATAGACGTAAAATTTCAGTACCTCCATTTAATCTTGCGAAAATTGTGAATATTCCTTGAAAAATTGTGAAAAATTACAAAAATTTTTTTTTTTTTTTACAAGTTATCATGTGTCAGACAACAACTGAGGAACTCACTCAATTCCCTCACTCACTGTGTATTACTGACCAGAATCATGTCCAACAAGTAGTCTAGTCTTGCTACTTTTAAAGCTCGACTTTTTTTTACATGGAATTTGACGTTGCCAAATGCACTAAACGAGTGAGTTTCGAGTCCCGGTGTCTCCAATTACGGACATTGCACAGATCTAGTAAAAAGTCCCTTTGAATGTTTCCTTTTTGGGATCCAAAAACGTAAGTGGAGGGATACCTATGACATCACAAAAGTTGTCCGTCTGTCCGTCTGTGCGCACTGTAACTCTCGAAGGGAATGAGATATTTTGATGAAACTTGGTGTGAGGATTCTTTGGGTCAAGAGTAATTTCAAGTTCAGATGAGCTCTGTAGCGCCACATTTAGGCGTGGGGGAGGGGGTTTAAATTAAGGGGCAAATTAAATTTATAAAAAAAGATACTGTGATAGTCGATTATGGGGTTAGAAGCCATGCTGAACACGATGGTGAAAATCATTTTGTCATCGGACAAGTAGTTCGCCCGGAATTCGGCCAAAACTGGAAAGTTTGTTAAAAGTAAAAGTTTTATTTGAAGTTGATTAGATGTTCTATTTAGAGGTAAGAAGACATGCTGAACACGATGGTGAAAACCATTTTTGTGCTGGACAAGTAGTTCGCCCGGAATCGGGCCAAAGCCGGAAAGTTTGTTAAAAGTAAAAGTTTTATTTGGAGTTGCTTAGATGTTCGATTTAGGTGTAAGAAGACATGCTGAACACTTGTTTGAAAACAATATACTACCCGGGCAAGTACTTTGCCCGGAGTCCGAACAAAACCGGAAAAATTTAAAGTTTAAGTTTTAGTTGATTAGATATCCGATTTAGGCGTAAGAAGAGATTTTGAGTCCGTTTATGAAATTCATTTTTGCCCGGACATATAGTTCGATCGGAATCCGACTGGAGCCGAAAAAATTTGTTATAAGTTAAATTTGTATTTGAAGTTGATTAGATATTCAATATTGGGGAAAGAAGATACGCTTAGTTCGTTTTTGAGCTTTGTTTTTTTTGCCGGACAAGTAGTTCCGGAGTTCGGCTGAAACCGGGAAATTGGCAGAGGTGGCAGGAAGTTTTCATCAAAACAGATTCTAGGGATATCGCTACTTCAGATTGTAGCCAGAGTTACGTAAATGTGGTTAACTGTGTACTCTTACTGTGAAATAAACCGGAAGTAGAATTTGTATTAAATGTAGAATGTCATTGATAAACCAAGGCAGGGCCTTCATACAATCCAGCATTAACTTCTGGTTTACTTGTCACAGTAATACTGTCTTGTATCAAATCTGACCATTGCGTACAGTTTATAAACACGTTAAAACTCTGCATGATGCTTATGGTCATATACCTATAACAAATACTATATATATTATATTACAAACCTGTAATATAGATTACAGGTTTGTTTCCTTCCCCGAAGTTGAACCAGAGGATTGACAGCCTGACGAGGACCCTTGGCAAGAAGGGCCGAACTATCGCTGATAAAGAATCGTAGCTGACGTATCTGTTGTAAACATTGTTCGAATAAATATGCCTACGACGTCGCAAAAGTTATCCGTCTGTCCGTCTGTTGGCACGATAAATCTCGAAAGGGTAGAGATATTTTCTTGAAAATTGGTATGAGGATCTATTGGGTCAATGTACAGGTCAAGTTCGTAAATGAGCTCTGCAGCCCCATACCTAGGGGTGGGGGAGGAGTTTCAAATTAAGGGACGAATTTTTTTTTTAAAAAAGCAAATAAGGGGAAAGGAGACATGCTGAATCCATATCTGAAACTGATTTTCTCGCCGAACAATTAGTACGAAAAAAAATGTTTTAAAAAGCAAATATAAGGGAAAGGAGACATGCTGAATCCATATCTGAAACTGATTTTCTCGCCGAACAATTAGTTCGTCCGGGACCCGGCCAAAACCAGAAGGTTTGTTAAGGTAAAAGTTTTATTTGAAGTTGATTAAACGCTTGGTTTAGGGGCAACAAAATATGTTGAATCCGTATATGATAATTGTTCTCTACCCATACGAGTAGTTCGCCCGGAATATTCCACAACCGGAAAAAAATTGGTAAAAGTGCAAGTTTTATTTGAAGTTGATTAGATAGATACAAATCAAATACGACTAGAACAGGTTTTAAAACAAGGGTGCAATGGTACCCTTCGTTCGAGAAATAATCATGTCACCGCCCTGACCGGGGTATTGAAACCTGGTTTAAACGACTCAGCTTGCCTTTGACTGGGACGGATTTACGATGATATTAACAATTTTTTTCAAACGACTCGGAGATTGTGTTTGACAGATGTCCCCCCCACTCATCCCCCCCCCCTTTCGAGCCATCCCTGGCCCCGAACTGGCAATAGATATTGCAGCCAGCAACCCTGGGCTTGTCCTTGGTTAACGGCACAAGGGACTCAAGGTTGGA
The DNA here is from genome assembly GCA_023053575.1 of Branchinecta lynchi. Lineage (NCBI taxonomy): Eukaryota > Metazoa > Arthropoda > Branchiopoda > Anostraca > Branchinectidae > Branchinecta > Branchinecta lynchi. The sequence continues at coordinate 3,179,521 of JAKZAP010000001.1, forward strand.
AAAGCTGTTCTGTAAGAATATACGATAATATTTTGGAAAAGCTTTTGAATATTCGGGTTTGCTGGGTTGAAAGCCGACATCGAAAGAAATTGATACTTCTCACATACCTTAGTTTTGTTTTGTTTTTCGCTGAGGACGGTTTGCCGGAAGTGCAAAAAAACGAAAAATCACGGTTTTCTATTTCTTACCTAATTGAACGAGGAAGGTCGACTCTGTTTGAGTAATCTTCTGGGATTGCGTCCCTTTTTTTCGTGGACTTTAATGACAGGGTTGAGTTGAGCTGATTCTTCCACTGGGGTCGCGGAATTTTTCGTGGATTTATTGATCCTGCAAAATTGGGCCAACTGTCGGAGTTTTAGATTGGGCGAAGTGACGGATGTCGGGAGTGGGTCAATTGACGGATTTCAAGAAGTGGGTCAACTGACGTATTTTTGGGCCAAATGACGGCTGGGCGAGCTGTCGGAAAGGTTGGCCGAACTGACGGATTTTTGGGCGAAATGACAGGTGGGCGAACTGACGGTAGATGAACTGACGGTGGGCGTAGTGACGGGTAGGCGTAGTGACGGGTGATGTAGTGACGGTTGGGGGTAGTGACGGGTGGGCGTTGTGACGTGTGGACGTAGTGACGGGTGGGTACACTATCGGAAAAAGTGGGCGAACTGACGGATTTTTTAGGAGAAGTGACGGGTGGGCGAAATGACGGGTGGGCGTAGTGATGGGTGGTTGATCCAAAAGGATACGTTTGAGTATCTCGGACTCCGTTATGGGAATTCCATTAAAACCACTAGAAATTTAGTTACCGCGGCTCTCAAAGAAAAATTGCGGAAGACTTATGGAATGTTAGCACGAATTAAAGGCCAATTTGACAAGGTTACGCTTGGCCGTCTATGCAACGCCATGTTCGCGCCCCATGTCTTCTTTTTAACCCCTCTGTGGAATCTCTTGAATAAAACTGAGCGTAAACAAGTCCGTTCTAATTTTTTCCGGTACTGCAAATATCTACTGGGAATTCCCATATGGTTCACAGAGGTACCATATTTTTGAAATAAGTGAAAAAATGAATGAGCTAACCAGTTGTTTTTATTAATCGAAGTAGAAAACTGCAGGATTCTCCACTGGCTAGCCTGGTATAATCATGTGACTCAAGTTTGTTCTTGTTGTGGTTATTTCTAGTTATCGCAGCTTAATTTTGTATCGTAGTGTTGTGTAATTCTCTTTTCTTTTTCTTTTTCTTTTGTTTCTTTACCAACTCCTCCGACCATTTATTTTGTATTTGTATGGAGGGTTTAAATAAAATTATTATTATTATTAGAACGACGTAGTGTCTCAGAAGCCCCATTTTAAATCTGAACCGGATCCGGTGACATGGGGGAGTTGGAGAGGGTCCGAATTTCTAGTGATTCCGCGAGTTCAGTACTTCCTGATATGCTAAGGCGATGAAACTTAGCAGGCTTATCAGGGATCCGGACTGATTGACTTGATAGTGTAGTTTCCCCGATTCTACTATCGTGAAGGTGATTGGAGGGATGGGGAATCCGGAATCTAGTGGCAAGCTCAGCTATTGAACGGGTGGTCGGATTTTAACTCCGGACCGGATCCGGTGACATTGGGAGGAGTTGGAGGGGGAACCGGAAATCTTTGGAAATGCTTCGACTGAAGGGATCGGGATGAAACTTGGTGGGAAGAAAAGCATAAGCCCTAGGTACGTAGTTGACAGAACCAGATCGTATCGGGGCTCTGTTGGGGTAGTTGAAGCAGGCTGTGATTTAGGATACTTTCAGATGTGCTAAGAACGATAAAACTTGACAGGCATATTAGTGATCCGACCAACTTGAGGACCCGAGACAATACCCTAGAAAGACTTCCATACCTGGATCAGACCATTTATCGGGGAGTTGATGAAGGGTGAATCCAGAAGTTATTGACCTCTGTAGGTTGCGAACAAATGGGCCGATTCAAGTGATACTTTATGAGTGATAAAAACTGCGATGACTTAGATGTGCAAAGCATGTGTCCAAACCTCATCCGGCCATGGTTGGGGTATTTGGGCGGGAAGTGGTCCTAACACTTTGTGACATGCACAACAAGACCAAAGGTGTCGATGGGATCCCAAAAATCTAAGATTTGATCCAGACAATTCGGTCTTGTCTTCGCCAGGCTAATCATCAGAGAAAACCAAGTTCAGACATTCTATCTACCTATCTATACCTCTATAGGCCATATCTGTTTTGACGATATTGACCGAAACTTCCTGCTTTGCTACTGCCAAATTTGCGGTTTCGCCCGAATTCCGAGCGAACTACTAGTCCAGCAAAAAAAGAAAAATTCAGAAACGAAGCCGGCGTATCTCCTTATCCCTATAAAGAAATCTAATCAACTTTAAATAAAATTTTTACTTAAAAAAATGCAGGTACAACCGGATTCCGGAATAGTTATATGTCCGGGTAAAAAATTATCATTATATACAGACTCAGCGTCTCTTCTTACCCCTAAATATATCATCTAATCAACTTCAGATAAAGCTTTTACTTTTAACATATTTTCCGGTTTTGGCCGGACTACAGGCGAACTAGTTGTCCGGCGAGAAAATGGTTTTCACCATCGGGTTCAGCATGTCTTCTTACCCATAAATCAAACATAAACCAACTTCAAATGAAACTGTTACTTTTAACCAGCTTTCCGGTTTTGGCCGGATTCCGGACGAACTGCTTGTCCGGCGACAAAATGATTTTCACCATCATGCTGAGCATGTCTTCTTACCCTTAAATCAAACATTTAATCAACTTCAAATAAAACTTTTACTTTTAACAAACTTTCCGGTTTTTGACGGATTCCGGACGAACTACTTGTCCGGCGAGAAAACGATTGTCACCGTCGTGCTCAGCATGTTTTCTTACCCCATAATCGACTATCACATTAGCTGTTTAAAAATATTTTGTTCGTCCCTTAAAGTGGCTTACGTTTTGGGATCCCAAAAACCAAACGGGTGGGCTGACTAGGATGCAAGTTGGACAGTGCCAAGTTTATGCGGCCTAAATTTGTCATTTGTCACAGATGATTAGCTATTTGGCCTTAATCTGTTTCTGAATTTGAATAGGGAAAATGTTCAAGGAGTCTGGCAAAGACTAGATCTGGCGAACACAAGACCCGATTGTCTGGTTCATATATTGATTTTTTTGGATCCCATTGAACCTTTGGTCTTGTTTTTGGGATCCCAAAACTTAAGTGGAGGGATACCTATGACATCGCGAAATTGTCCGTCTTCTTGACCGTCTGTAAGCACAACAACTCTCGAAGGGAACGAGGTATTTTGATGAAACTTGGTGTGAGGACTCTTTGGGTCAAGGGAAAGGTCGAGTTCGTAGATTGGCTATGTAGCTCAACATTTAGGAGTAAGGGAGGGGTTTCAAATTAAGGGGTCAACAAAATATTTTTAAACAGCTAAAATGATAGTCGATTATAGGTTAAGAAGACATGCTGAACACGATGGTCAAAACCATTTTCTCGCCGGACAAGTAGTTCATCCGAAATCTTGCAAAAACGGAAAGTTGGCTAAAAGTAAAAGTTTCATCTGGTTAAATGTTCAATTTATGGGTAATAAGACATGCTGAACACTTCTGTGAAAAGTATTTTCTACACGGACCACTAGTTCGCCCGGAATCCGGCCATAACCGGAGAATTTGTCAAAAGCAAAAGTTTAATCTGAAGTTGATTAGAGACAGATTTTGGGGTAATCAGAGACTCTGAGTCTTTATATGACAACCTTTGTTTTACCCATATATGTAAGTCGTCGGGAATCCGGTTGTAACCGGAATTTTGTTATTAAGTTTTATTTGAAGTTGATGAGATGTTCTTTATATAAAGAGATACACTGAATTCGTCTCTGAATTTTCTTTTTTTGCTAGCAAGTAGTAGTTGTTGTCGTCTGGGAAGCACCATCCTGGCACAATCTACAGCAGACATTGGGCACTCTCTTACTAAAAGGCCGGTATAGGTCATTAACAGAAATGAGGAAAAGAGTTGGCCCAAGTATTGATCCTTGGGGTACTCCATATCCAACAGGAAGAGACTTAGAGAGACTTACTGATTTCGGCGACGGTCTTGCCACTTCCTTAATTACGTCCCATGTCTTTTTTACATTTTCCCAACAATCTGCAAACCTCTGGGTAAAATATTTCATTCTAGCTTTGCGTATCAGGAATTTTAACATATTACGGTTTACTTTATATTCTTCTAGCTTAAAATTGCTGGGTCTTTTCTTATGAGCTTTCCGTAGATTCTGCTTCTTTTTAATTGACTTGAGAATTCCGGATGTTGTCCATGGAGCTATAGGTGTTGATCTTTAGACCGGCATGAAGGGGCTATTTTTCAGTGTTCGAGAAACTTTTCTTTAACATTGTCATAAAACTGGTCAAATATCTTGTTCTAATTTTCTCGTGTTATGGATTCAGACAAAACAAATTCCCACGATGTATTATTCAAAAGTTCCTTGAGCCCGTCCAGCTCTTTTGATGTATCCCGAAATCTAGGTCTATTAACCGGGATTGTTCGTTGTCCATTTTGAGAAAGGGGAAATAAAACTCCAATGAGGAGGTGATCCGACTTATCTGAAAGCAACATTTCGTTCTTTACTGGATGCATCGATGAAAAAACAGTGTCTATCAAAGTTGCCGTCCGGTTAGAAATTCGCGTTGGTATATTAATACAAGGCGCCAGTCCCTGTGAAACAACCAGTGACAAAAGGTCAGAAGCTTGGCTACAATTTATATCTATCAGGTCAATGTTAAAATCTCCCATCAGTGTCAACTCGGATTTCTCATTAGATATTTTCTCAAGAACATCTTCCAATATATCCATAAATTCCTTCATAGATCCATTAGGAGATCTATATATACTTCTCCCAGTATTATTTTTTCTTTAAAATTACTTTGGACTTCTATAAATAAAGACTCAAACACTCGTTGACTATTTCTACATAGGTCATCTCTACGTACTACTGATAGGTTTTCATTTACATAAAATCCAAGACCACCCTTTTGCGCAGTCTTCCTGTTCAAGAATGTAGATGTATACCCAGGTATATCCAGGAGTAGCTGATTATTATCATTTAAAAACGTTTCACACAGACCGATCACAGCAGAACGCGAGTTCCGGCACAATAACTGAATATCATCAAGGGAAGAATTCAGTCCCTGGTTATTAAGATGCACAACCGGGGGAATCTTCCCGCCGAGCTCCAGAGTCCCAGAATCCCAGCTCCTCCCCAAAAACACTATCAATTATATTTTCAAAATTTTCTTCAAAACCCATAGAATAATAGAATAGAATATAATTTACCAAAAAAGCCCGAGGGCCACGGCAACAAAAATTCTAAGAAACGCACTCACTTACATAGATAACACGCAGCTCCTATTCTAAAAATCTCCTTCTATGCTCCATCGCAAGCCTCAAGAAACGTCCAAGTATTTTTACAGTAACAAAACACTCATCCTTCATCATCCTTACCATCCATTCTTCATTAAACACTCTCTCACCAAATACCTCCTTTCTCCATTCATTCAATTCCACACAATCACACATCAAATGTACTTCGCTTTCGTCCTCATGACCACACATAGGACAGAAGTAAGGACCAATTCTCTCGTTTACTTTACCAATATATTTTCTCCTTGCCCCAAGTGGTAAACTATCAGCCCTCATCTCAATAATATGCTTAATATCCTCCTTACTTAACCCTGCTTTAAACATAATTCCCTCGCCCCAAGTCTCTTTGGCCGCCTCGAAGAAACGCAGGGACACTGGAATGCCCTTCTGAAATTGCCAAGTTTGGATCTCTTGGTCTTTTAACCTGATACTCACCATTTTTCCTAATTCTCCAACCTCCATATAGCCCCCCATTCCAATATCCCTAGCCCCCCATTCCAATACTCATCCATACCACAATCCTGCAAAATTTGTCTGATTAACCGCGGCCACGCTTTTGGTGAATCATCCTTCAGAGCCTCCAGGTACGCTGATTTTAGTAATCTTATTCTTGGCATATGTATCACTCTCTCCCAAAATCTTATCATATTTACTAGCCTAGCATTTCTTAAAGAAAATAAACCTAATTCCCCTCTCACTACTAAACTGTTCGTATACTTACTTAGTCCTAACCATCTCTTAAAATAACCTAACTGAATTGTCTCTATTTTTTCACCTTTCTCATGTCCCCACACCTCAGACCCGTAATGCATGACTGAAGCTACCTTACTTCTAAATATCTCCTTTTGAATTTTAATATTCTTAATTTCTCTCAAATGACTTCTTAAAATTAAATTTGAACACTGCCTACCTCCCGCTATTAGGCGGGATCAGGGGTGGCTTGAAGGGCTTGGGCATGGGGGGGGGGGGGGGGGGGTGAGGACTTCAAAATATACGAGTGGCCAAAAGCATCAGCAGTCTCAAGAAATATTAACTTTATAAGTTCTAAAACGTTACGGAAAATGCCATTTGTAGTAATAAATAATTAGCAGATAAGTAACAGGAATTAGACGATGCCGCTAATATCAAATTTCGCTGGAGAGCGGACAAGCCTCAGTATCAGCTTCTTTTCCTCGGGATATTTTTCGTAAAAGCAGCTGTTTAAAAACAACAAAAAACAGTCGGTCACTAAAAATACCTTGCCGCTTAAGATACATTTTTGATGCCTCTGCTGGTAATATTAGACTTTCGGCAATAAAAATGAGTGAGGCGAGATTTTGAAGCTAGAGACTAAATCATTTCTGGTTCCTTCGCGTACCCCTTGCAAGGGTCTCGCGTACCCCTTGAGGTACGCGTACCACCGGACGCCACCGGTTGAGAACCACTGGGTTAAATCACTCCCAAAGTAAAGCCCAGGTAAAACCACAGGATGTTCCCAGAATAAGGATAACCCCCCGTGGGACTTGAGTGTGAAAGTTAAATTTACTTAACCTAAAGTAGAGGCGCATTCTCACCGTTCCTCGGGGAATCAAGGGGAATGGCGAGAATAGAAGGGCGAAACAAGGAGAATGCTTCCAAATTGTTCGAAATTTGATTTTGTTCGAAAAAAAATATGCAGTTGAGGAATTTAGTCTGGATCCATTTATTTTTGGTTTTGTTTATTCTGATTGTTTCAAATTAATTTTACGTTGCACAAACACCAGCAAAAAGTAATTCTCCTGCGAATCTGAAAGGGAGTCCTTTTTGGTGATGGCGATGACAGTCGAGCATTCCTCGTTAGGGAGACTCGCGAGAATACGGGGAGTGAGTCCCCGGAACAAACAAAAACGCGGGGAGTCCTCAAAACCAGGCCTCTGGGAACGGCGAGAATACGCCTTAGGCACAGCGTACAACACATGTAATTAGTTCATCCTTGCGAGTATTTCCCGTATCTCATTTGTTTATTTTTTCTTGCTCGAAATTTGTTGCCATGTGGGACATAAATGTGTGATGTCTGACATCTGCTGGTACTGATTCCAGTGTTTCCACTTTTCTCTGACAGAGCCTTTAACTTTTGGCCGCAAAAACCTGTGACATTCTGTCGCCTACGAAACTGTGTCCGTTTTACCAACTAGTAGCGAGAAATCATCTTTATCAGCTTCCTGATTATAGCTCATCTTTTTTGCTTCAGTTTTGTATTAACTGGTAGGAACCCCGAGTAGCAGAATTTTGGCTCATTTTGTATAGAAGTCGAAAATCTGTGACAATCGCAGAATTCTGCGACAGGTGGCAACACCGGTACACAAAAAATGGTTGATTCTTGTCAAGCAAGGTCAAGTCCAGGTTCTGATACGAACTTTATCGCATCATGGCCACAATAACTTACTAGTCGTATGAGCTATTGATGTCCTAACTTTCTGACATAAACTTCTGTTCTCTCGCTTCCAAGATTCTAACGTAGCATAAATAAATAGAAAAAGCTTCGGTAGCCCTCCAAACCCAGAACCTGTACCCATTTCTTAACAAGTGAATAATATAGTACGTAAATTATAGCAATTTAGTTGTCCAAATCATATGCATTTTTATAGTATTTATATAGATATTCCTTCAGCTCCAGCTGACTGCGAATGATATTTGACGGTGCAAAACTGATAAGTCAGCTACATTTTATTAGAGTAATTTTAGAGTCGAGAGGGAAGTGTCTGTGTTGATAGTGTAATGGAATGGCTAGGGTAGCCGTGGGCTACATATCCGTTACTTATCTAATTGTCCGTGGCCGAAGAGAATAATTTTTTACTGGCCATGCGAAACAAGGTCGTACAAATTGTGCAATCAATGTTCTAGTAAAATGTAGCTGGCTTATCCGTTCTGCACCGTCACCAGTGGTGTCCCGCAAGGAACAATCCTTGGTCCGACCCTTTACAATATATATGTCAATGACATGTGTAAGCCTCTGAAAAACAAAAACACCCTGTATGCAGACGACACCAAGCTCTTCGGACCAGCCGACCATAGGAGTATCCAAGCGGACCTAAACCTACTCACAGCCTGGGCAGACACTTGGTTAACTAAGTTCAACGCAAAGAAGACCAAAGTCATTCATATTGGGCATAACAACCCCCACAACCAATACACCATGGATACCCCCCACGGAAGACAAGTAATCGAGAGCAGCAACTGCGAAAGGGACCTTGGTGTGCTTATCGATGCCGAGCTCAAGTTTCACAAGCACACGCAAAACGTCGTCAGTAGTGCTAATCGAGCACTTGGAGTCATTAAGCGAACTGTAAGCAGTAGGAGTCCTAAGGTGATCAGCAAGTTATACACGTCGCTCGTCAGGCCGAAGCTGGAAGTTGGAGTCTCACTAGCATACCCGCAATACGAGATGGACAAACGCATTATCGAAGGTGTCCAGCGACGTGCAACGAAAATGGTCAAAGGATTACAAAGCACCCCATACCCAGAACGACTATAAGCCCTGAACATCCCCACAATGACCTACAGGAGAAATCGTGGTGATATGATAGCTGTGTACAAGAATTTGAGCAGCAACATCCCACCCAACATTTTCGTGCCAAACACAGGAGGAACCACCAGGGGCCACCCAAAAAAGTTGAAGAAGAGGCCTGTACTGAAACGGCATGCACAGAACTTCTTCACAAGTAGGTCGATCAACTTGTGGAACGCGCTAGCAGATTCCACTGTTACCTGCCAAACAACAAATAGCTTCAAACAACATTTGGACAAGGAGTGGTCAGGCAAACAGTGGAGATTCAACTGGAAACCTGAACAAGTCAGCACCCATGAAGGCGTATATTAGGAGAAATCCTATTCGCCTGCAATTGCAAATTTGCAGGTAATTTGCAGGTAATAGTATTTACATTTCATTGAATAGACCAGATGGTTTAGGCATAGTTCTGTTGCATACATTATATTTAACTCCTCAGTTCTGAGGGAAATAAATAAGTATACAAATCCCATTGGAAGATCGAAATGAGAAGGATGGATTAGGAGGATGAGAAATGAGAAGAAGGATTAGGGGAGTAGAGTTAATCAGTAATATAGATGCAGCAGGTCCTTTAACATTTTCAAGGGATTGTACGGTCGGTAAATGTAAGTCTTTGATGATGATGATGAGGTTTTATTTATGAACTACAGAATAATAATGATAATATAATTGCAATAACAAGGCTTTCGCCTCTATAAATTTCTCGGGACACTTTACATACTAAATTGAATTTCAACCAGGTGGTAGTCGACACCTGCTTTGAATTGGTTGATATTTTCGTCATTTACTACACTTTCTGGGAGATTATTCCAATATTCTAGTGTTGCTATATTCTACATATACCAGAAGAAAAATGTATTCCAGATTTTGTCTTCGATTTGCAAAGAAAATTCGAAATCAGGCTCACGAGATGTCGTTGCTGTTATAAATCCCGGAAAGAGTGGTGTCAGTAAGTTGAATCTATTTATCTATCTATCTAGTTTATTCCGCTATAAATAGAATGCAAACACGGAAAAAGATAATAAAAACCGCGGCAATCTGTCAAAAGCCACCGTGTTCTGCTCTACCCAACATGGTACAAGACCCGTAGAAACAGTGAGCTGAGGGACACCCGAAGCTTGTTTTCTGGTGCAACCAACTTCCTCGTCAGGGGTTGGCCCCCTGAGTAAACGTATATCAACCTTGCACTAATTTATCATTTCTGTTCAACTATTATAACATACTTTAAAGGACACCTGAATGAAGAGTACCAAGTATCCCTATCTGTATGACTTCCGTTAACATTGCCTGAAGAAAACCCAATCCAAATATGGAATAGTTTTTCCAAGCTATGAATTTTGCTCCATTTTCCATGTGTCCTTATTTCAGTACCGAACAATTTTAGAAATAAACAAATGTCTCCAATCAACCCTTGCAGTGCAAGTATCAAGTTCAAACTTGGTAAACTTGTGGATAAGGACATAAGAGCCAGGTTCTATTTTCCCTTATGCAGAGCCAATCAGATCGCATGGTTGATTCCGCCAGCGGGCCGAGTAGAGAAGCAGCGTCTTTAGGGTTGCCACGGGAAGCATTAAAGTGCTACTTTGTTGGAAGCAGAAGAAACAACTTTTCTTCAAAAGAACATGTTTTGTTCTGTTACGACTGCTCACTGTTAGTTTGAGGACTAATGCTGTCCATCCGTTAATTTAATAGCTTTTCAAAATATACAGGGCAACAAATTGTACTCACGTGCTTAAGAACACTTTTTCTGATCTTTAGTAGCTCGAAAAGTTGTATCACACTGAACGTTGCATCAATAAGAACCTTTTGAGTTTCTATTTGAACAGGCGTGTGTATAAAGCCATAAACATCATGTTATTACGCCTATTTGAACAATGCTTAAGGTTTGACGGTCACCAACTCGGAGGTAAGGGTTTGACGGCCAGGAACTCGGAGGTAAGAATACAATTGAAATCCATATTTGAGCTACATGTTCCCGCCGGACAAGTAGACTGACCAGGATCTGGCGGAAACGGGAAGTTTCTTGTGAAGTCGATTTGAATATCATTATAGAAGCAAGAATACAAGCTGAATCCGGAGCTCATCCGGAACCGGAAATAGAAGTCGATCGGAGTATCAAGAAGGGGTTAACAATACCTGTTGCTTTATTGCTCACCGGGTAATTAGTTTGACTGTGGTCGGGCCAAAACTGGCAAATTTCGATGAAGTAAAACGAAATTCCGATGTCGATAATGTTGGTGAGGTAGGTGTAGGTGTACCCGAAAAAAAAACAGGGTAAATCGGGAAATACTGTTAATTCTTGCCGCGGATGGATAGTCCTGTAAGAATCTAGTAAAAACCTGAATTTTTAGAGTGGACTGATTGACTGATATGCTTTTAGCTGGAAAGTATGATTTAGTGGCAGTTATTCAGTGGTCTGTTAAATTGATATAAAGTGTGTACGGTTTCGGCAAAGACTGAACATTCGCAAGATCTGATTATCGGTATTAAAAAGATCGACAAATGTTCCCCACTGGGATCCCATCGAAACCTCTGGTCTTGCTTAACACAGATCGTGCTGAGAAAAAATTGTCGGTAAAATTTTGCTATTCCCGCTACTTTCCTATAGCGGCTACAGCTTTTGTCGGAAAACTGTGCTGACGGATTATCTTCTCAGACCGTGTTCGGGAGTACCCCCTCCCCATTAGTTACACCGCAGCTTCTTACCATGTCTGTGGTTTGGTTATGGATTAGAAAAGGAATTAAAAACTTCTTATCTACAAAGCTAAGAAACTACGAAAAGATTTGCGGTCCATTTTCATTTGGCGGTAGGGAATATAAACACGGAAACCAGCGATAATCCTTCAGTCACAAGCACCTCAGACATGCGTTCTATCATTTTTCTCCTAGTTTTAGGATGCTGCGTAGGTAAGTGCTAAGTTACCTAGGCTACATATAGAGAGATCACAGACCAAGCTCCGGGAATCTAACTTCCCTACTCCGCTTCATTAATCCATTTATCCTTTCTGTTCACTGTATTATTTTTTGGGATTTAAAGGCGAAGTGTTTCGGTCACGAAATGTTCCTGTTTCGCCTTCGGAATTCGCTTACTTATCTATTTATCCTTCTGGGTTTTTGTGCCCACACCGCAACAAAAATCTGTCAGACATAAATGCATAAGAGTGAAATTAAAAAGAAAAGAAGGATAATGGAAAAACATGAAATCGGGACAACTCAACTAACTCGTCAGTAAGCATTCCTGGAACTTCGGTTTACCTTATTGTATTCACGCTTTCCGATTGAAAAGCAATTTTATGAATAGCAGATCTGATAGTCAGAGATGTGTTGAGTGAAAGCTAAAAGGAAACTTTCAAAAAAAAAATTGGTTTAAGTTTTTGTATGCACGCTTTCCGATTGGAAAGCAATTCTATGAATAGCAGATCTTGATTGTCAGAAATGTGTTCAGCGAAAGTAAAAAGGGAATTTTTCAATTTTTTTTAAGGACCCCACGCACTATTTACTTTTTTTTGTTTTAAGTTATGCAAAACCACATGCGGCATTGGCTGTAGTAGCTGGAGGGGGGGGGGGGGAGGACCGTAACTGTGTGACATGGTCAAAAAACAAACGAATGGGCTAACTGGGACTCAAGTTGGACAGTCCCGAGATCATTCTGCCTAATTTGTTATTTGGCATTCGGACAGGATCCAGCAACAGTAGGCTATACGAGGGGATCAGACAGAATCCGGAAAATTGCAGATATGTTCAGATTCAAGTCAAGCTTTAAGGACGATAGTTTATGTGTCCTAGTCGTATTCGACCACAGTGGAAGGAGTTGGAGGGGGGGGGGGATTTTGTAAGTCGCGTAGGGGTCAAACAGACGAAGTGATTTCAACAAAACTTGGAAAGAATAGAGACCATGTGTCCTAGATGACATATTATTGGGTCCAGACCAAATCTGAACACTATGTGGGGGGGGGGGGTTATTCCAGGGTTTCCAGTTTCCCAGTGAAACTTTATAACCTTGATAGCAAACTTCAACTTACAGTAGTTAATGATATTTGAATAATTTTAAATTAGGCTGTTCTTTCAACAAATAACCCACGGTTTTGGCTGTTTTAAGCCTTTTCCGAGACCCGCTGACTTGTAGCGAAAACAGGGAAACAATTTACATAATTTGTTTCTCTGATGGAAAAATTTCTCACAGACAACCGTCGACAGCGTGATACACATCGAAGGTAGCAAAACACGGCAAATGATAAAATCAGCGTGAATTTACCGTACGAAATTGAGGATAGAGTGATTATGGAAGTAGGTTGCGTTAGTATTATAGGTAAGACAGATCCAACAAAGAGCTGGCTTGTAGTGTTCTTGTTTACGTCCTCCTTGATAGCAGCAGATGAAAATTTCCGTTCCACAAACACTCCTTGTGCAAATTTCCGTTCCACACTCCTTGTTGTCAATCAAACTCCAGTTGTCAAGGCTTTATGCTCTTCGTCAGGATTATATAGCTGGTTTCCTAGGATTCATATCGCTCATCCTAATTGCAGGGTTCCCAAGTGGGATTCTTGACAGTTATGACAGTGAAACCATCAGAGCAGCTCGACGATACTTTTCTCAAAAGAGACGGTAAAATAAGGGGGTCGAAAATGGCCCCAAAATATTCACCTTGCTAGAGGGATATAATCTTCATTTCCAAGACTATTTTGTTGGACCAGACTGCTGATTGTTGTGAGATTTCGGAAAAAGTGCGTGATGCATCCAAAACCCAGATCTAACAAGTCTTTGCAGCACCAATATACTGTAACTTAAACGCCAAGAAAAAAGTTTGTTCCGGATTTTATCTCCGAGTCAAGTTTTCGGCGAAACTTTAGACGCATTCTCGCGGTTCCCGGAGGACTCCTCGAGAATCAAAGGGAACGGCGAGAATAGCGGGAGTCACTCCACGCGGACTCCGTGGACAGAAACAGCGACAACACGGGGAATGCTTCCAACATTGATTTTATTCGAAAAATAAATATGTATTTGACGAAATTAGTCTGTTGCCACTTTATTTTTGGTTTTGTTTATTCTGATTATTTTTAATTAATTTTACATTGCAAAAATTGATTCCCCTCCGAATCTGAAAGGGAGTCTTTTTTGATGATGGTGATGATAATCAGAGCATTCCCCGTGAGTCCCCGGGACAAACAAAACGCAGGGACTCCTCAAGTGGAGTCCGCGGGGAACGGTGAGAGTACGCCTTTTGGCAAACTAAAACAGGCCTGAAACCCGTTCCTATAGAGATACTAACATTACTGACACCGACATGTTATGAAAAGTAGAAACATAATAATTCGTACAGAGATCGAGATCCTGTTAGCTTCAATGAGGGGAGGAGGCTGTAGCCAAAAAGCAAGAGATATCGAGAAAGATGTTAGGAGTAGCCTGCTTGAAAACAAACCGGAGTAAATAGTCTAGCAATAAGACACAGGTCGTGACCGATTGGCCTTTTTTTTCCAGCTTATGCAGCAGCATCCACGGACAATCGAGACGCGGAATCCGAAGCTGTAGCAGTTGCCACTGATGAACTTGAAAAGCGCGAGGCTTCCCCGTCCGACTATTGGGAAACAAAACACAAGCCTCTCCCGGAAAGCTTTTGGAATGGAAAACGCGAGGCTGGTCCGGAAAGCTTGTGGGATATCGTTCCGGCTTTTCAGGAAGCCTGGCAAGGAAAACGCGAGGCTGGTCCGGAAAGCTTGTGGGATATCGTTCCGGCTTTTCAGGAAGCCTGGCAAGGAAAACGCGAGGCTGGTCCGGAAAGCTTGTGGGATATCGTTCCGGCTTTTCAGGAAGCCTGGCAAGGAAAACGCGAGGCTGGTCCGGAAAGCTTGTGGAATATCATTCCGGCTTTTCAGGAAGCCTGGCAAGGAAAACGCGAGGCTCTCCCGAAGGAGTATTGGAGAGGAAAACGCGAGGCTTTGCCGGAAAGCCATTAGAAAGGAAAGTGTGAGTCGACTGACCCGTCATCAAGTTGTCTCTAGTACGCCTTAATTAAAAGAAATCGAGCCGCAAGCCTTTTATGTTATTTTGAAGTTTCAGTCACAAGTCTTATGCCATATATTCATTAATCTTTTCAAAACAGTAGTTTGTTCTCAATTGCAAAATTAAAGCTTTGATGACGGATTTTCATTTGTTTACTTGTTCGTTTGTTACTTCGTTGTTCGTTTGTTCGGTCGTCATTTATTTTATAAAGATTCTTTGGGTCAAGGGTGACGACCAAGTTCATAGACGGGCTCTGTAGCCCTACATTTAGAGGTCGGTAATTCAAATTAAGGGGCAAGCAAAATATTTTTAAACAGCTAATCTGATAGTTGAGTATGGGGTAAGAAGGTATGTTGAGCACGATAGTGAAAACCATTTTCTCGCCGAACAACTATAGTTCGTCCGGAGTCCGGCAAAAAACGGAATGTTGGTTAAAAGTAAATGTTTTATTCGAAGTTGATTAATGATTTAGGGGTAAGAAGACATGCTGAACACGATGGTGGAAACCATCTTCTCGCCAAACAAGTAGTTCGTCCGGAATCCAGCAAAAGCCCGAAAGTTGGTTAAAAGTAAAAGTTTCATTTGAAGCTGATTAAATGTTCGATCTAGGGGTAAAAAGACATGTTGAACAAGACGGTGAAAACTATTTTCTAGCCGAACAACTAGTTCGCTCGGAATTCGGAAAGGCAGAAATATAGCTCTAATCAAATTCAGCTGACGTATCCGATTTGCACTGTCAAATATGATTCGCAGTCAGCTTGGGCTGAAGGAATATTTATTACAACCTTACCATGAAAAAGTGTAATAGAATCCTTGGTGTAATTCGAGGCAAAGGAATTCAGAAAAAGCCTCCTGCTTATTTGAAATCTGCAAGCTTTCAGTGGAAAAAATTAAAAGAAAAAAATCTCGAATTATTTTTATTTGTATTGCTAGTCTCTTCATTATTCTGGTTAAGATCTGCAAAAAACGCAACTACTGGCACAGCTTACATCAAAATTTGCAGACTTTCCCAGCCTGAGAATTTTTAAGAAGATTCATTGTGACAAAAACCTTCCAAGAATGTAATCTATAACAATAACTTTGGAGAGGCCTAGTGTAGCCCGATGCTCTAAGACCTAGGTTATTAGTTAATGAATCATGGCCCCTTACTAATATTAGCATTGTAGCAGCTTACCCTGCACTGGAAATATGGCATAGATTTATCACCGTTTTCGGCTAAAAGTCGCCGAGAATGTGCGAAAAGTCGCCGAGAAGAACGAGAAAAACGCTCTATTTGCTCCTTAAGCAAATTATTTGTACCCGAGATAACACAGTTTGTCGCCGAGATTTCCGCGAAAAATATGTCGCCGACAAGTACAAAAATGTAGCCGAGTATGCCGAGTAAATGTAGTTTCCGAGATAAATTTAACCGAGAATCCCAAAAATGTTGCCCAAGAAATGGAAGAAAAGTCACCGAGATTGTAGGAAATGCAGCCGAGAATACGCAAAATGCTACCGAAAAAACAACAACACACTGTCCAAAGAAAAACTAGTGACCGAGAAATACAAAAATGTAGCCGAAATTGCGACTGATGTCGCCGAGATTACAAGAAAAATATATTATCGGACTAAAATTGTGTTGTCGAGAATTCCAAACATGTAGCCGAGGTTACGCAGAATGTCACCAAGATTTCTAGAAAAAAGATAACCGGAATTCCAGATTTCCAGACAAACGGACTAAAACGTGTAGGCTATTTCCAAGAATCCAAACTCTTGTGCAAGGATGATTGACCTAAGTAAAATTAGCCCACAAGGAATGTCGCCGATACTAAACTAGAAGTATTTGAAGCCTCACGAGAATACCCAGGACTGTGCAACAGTTTGAAACAAATTACAAATTAAATAAATGCAAGAGTTTGAAATACAAATGTTGCGCTAGTGTCACAAATTAAATAAAGCGTACTACGTTCAAAACGTAGCAGAGATAGTATTGCAAACCGAAATCAGTATCTATGGGAGTTTCGATGACCAACATCGGAGGTTTAATGTAGTAAACCAGCCGATGTCTGCTGTTCGTATATATTTTGCCTTACACACTTATATGTGTCTAGAGAGGTAAAGAAACCGTTCAAAGCAGGATGAAATCATATATGCTGGATATTGGAAAAACCCTAGCTGTGACGCAAGGCTGTATCTAGGAGGGGGGGGGGGGTGAAACCCACCGAAACATACAAAAATATTCATTTTTATAGGCTTTTCTCTCCGCTCTCTGTGTTTTGTGTACTCCCCCCCGGGAAGGCATCCCCCCCCCAAAAATAAATTCCTGGATACGGCCGTGACGTCAAGGTCTCCGGTCCAGTAACATTTTTTGCTCGACTATGTACAACTATATACGTCACAATCAGCAAACGTAAACGTAATATAATGAATCTTTATACTAACTAGACCTACGTTGCCTGGGCAACGTGAAGTGTTGCAGCAACCTTTGTTCGGCTTCGCCGACAAAAGTGTTGCGAGAGCAACACTTTGGTTTTGTTTCTTCGCTAACGGTTAAATGCTGAATTTGTCAACCCATCGAGATTTTCTGTAAATGTGTACGGTTTCGGCAAAGACTGAACATCCGCAAGATCTGATTATCGGTATTAAAAATATTGACAAATGTTCCCCTTTGGGATCCCATCGAAACCTCTGGTCTTGTTTAACACAGATCGTGCTTTCGATAAACTTTTGCTATTCCCGCTACTTTCCTATATCGGCTTCAGCTTTTGTCGGAAAACTGTGCAGACGGATTATCTTCTCAGACCGTGTTCGGAAGTCCCCCCCTCCCCATTAGTTACACCGCAGCTTCTTACCATGTCTGTGGTTTGGTTATGGATTAGAAAAGGCTTTAAAAAGTTCTTACCTACAAAGCTAAGAAACTACGAAAAGAATTGCGTTCTATTTTCATTTGGCGGTAGGAAATATATACTCGGAAACCAGCGTTAATCCTTCAGTCACAAGCACCTCAGACATGCGTTCTATCATTTTTCTTCTAGTTTTAGGATGCTGCGTAGTAAGTGCTAAGTTACATAGGCTACATATAGAGAGATCACAACCAAGCTCCGGGAATCTAACTTCCCTGCTCCGCTTCATGAATCCATTTATCCTTTCTGTTCACTGTACTGTTTTTTTGGATTTAACGAAGTGTTTCGGTCACGAAATGTTCCTGTTTCGCCTTCGGAATTCGCTTACTTATCTACTTATCCTTTTGGGTTTTTGTGCCCACACCGCAAAAAAATCTTTCAAACATAAATGTACAAAGGTGAAATTAATAAGAAAAGAAGGAAAATGGAAAAAAATGAAATCGGGACGACTCAACTAACTCGTCAGTAAGCATTCCTGGAACTTCGGTTTACCTTTTTGTAGGCACGCTTTCCGATTGGAAAGCAATTTTATGAATAACAGATCCTGATAGTCAGAAATGTGTTGAATGAAAGCTAAAAGGGATTTTCACAAACAAAATTTGAAGGACCCCACGCACTTCGGTTTACCCTTTTGTATGCACGCTTTCCGATTGGAAAGCAGTTTTATGAATAGCAGATCTTGATTTTCAGAAATGTGTCGAGTGAAAGTAAAAAGGGAATTTTTCAATTTTTTCGAAGGACCCCACGCACTATTTACTTTTTTTTTGTTTTAAGTTATGCAAAACACATGCGGCATTGGCTGTAGTAGCTGGAGAGGGGGGGGGGGGGGAGGGAGGACCATAACTTTGTGACATGGTCAAAAAACAAATGAATGGGCCAACTGGGATTCAAGTTGGACAGTCCCGAGATTATGCTGCCTACTATATTATTTGGCATCCGGACCGGATCCAGCAACGGTATAGGAGGGGATCAGACGGAAACCGGAAATTTGCAGATATGTTCAGATTCAAGTCAAGCTTTAAGGACGATAGTTTATGTGTCCAAGTCGTATTCGACCACAGTGGGAGGAGTTGGAGGGGGGGGGGGATTTTGTAACTCGCGTAGGGGTCAAACAGACGGAGTTATTTCAACAAAACTTGGAAAAAATAGAGACCATGTGTCCTAGGTGACATATTATAGGGTCCAGACCGAATCTGAACACAATGGGGGGGGGGGGAATTCCGGGGTTTCCCGAAAAAAGCTCTGACCTGAGTGAAACTTGATAGCCTTGATAGCAAACTTAAACTTGCATTATTTAATGATATTTGAAAAAATTAAAATAAGGATGTTCTTTCAACAAATAGCCCACGGTTTTGGCTGTTTTAAGCTTTTTCCGAGACCCGCTGACTTGTAGCGAAAACAGGGAAACAATTTACATAATTTGTTTCTCTGATCGAAAAACTTCTCACAGACAACCGTCGACAGCGTGATACACATCGAAGGTAGCAAAACACGGCAAGTGAGAAAATCAGCATGGTTTGGTTAGAGGGGTTAGAATTTACTGTAAGAAATTGAGGATGGAGTGATTATGGAAGTAGGTTGCGTTAGTATTACAGGTAAGACAGATCCTATAAAGAGCTGGCTTGTAGTGTTCTTGTTTACGCCCTCCTTGATAGCAGCAGCTGCAAATTTCGGTTCCACAAACACTCCTTGTTGTCAATCAAACTCCAGTTGTCAAAGCTTTATCCTTCGCTCTTCGTCAGGATCATACAGTTGGTTTCCTAGGATTTATATAGCTCATACTAATTGCAGGGTTCCCAAGCGGGATTCTTTTCTCAAAAGAGACGGTAAGACAAGGGCGTCAAAAATGAACCCAAAATATTCACAAGCTTGCTAGAGTGATATAATCTTCCTTTCCGAGACAATTTTGTTGGACCAGACTGCTGATTGTTGTGAGATTTCGGACAAAGTGCGCCAAGCATCCAAAACCCAGATCTAACAAGTCTTTGCAGCACCAATATACTGTAACTTAAAGGCCAAGAAAAAAGTTTGTTCCGGATTTCATCTCAGAGTCAAGTTTTCGGCGAAACTTTAGACGCATTCTCGCGGTTCCCGGAGGACTAATCGGGGAATCAAAGGGAACGGCGAGAATAGCGGGAGTCACTCCACGCGGACTCCGTGGACAGAAACAGCGACAACACGGGGAATGCTTCCAACATGGATTTTATTCGAAAAATAAATATGTATTCGACGAAATTAGTCTGGTGCCACTTTATTTTTGGTTTTGTTTATTCTGATTATTTTTAATTAATTTTACATTGCAAAAACCGATTCCCCTCCGAATCTGAAAGGGAGTCCCTTTTGATGATGGTGATGATAATCAGAGCATTCCCCGTGAGTCCCCGGGACAAACAAAAACGCGGGGACTCTTCAAGTGGAGTCTGCGGGGAACGGCGAGAGTACGCCTTTTGGCAAACTAAAACAGGCCTGAAACCCGTTCCTATAGAGATACTAACATTACTAACAGTAGAAAAGTAGAAAAATAATAATTCGTACAGAGATCGAGATCCTGTTGGCTTCGATGAGGGGAGGAGGCTGTAGCCAAAAAGCAAGAGATATCGAGAAAGATGTTAGGAGTAGCCTGCTTGAAAACAAACCGGAGTAAATAGTCTAGCAATAAGACACAGATCGTGACCGATTGGCACTTTTTCAGCTTATGCAGCAGCATCCACAGACAATCAAGACGCGGAATCCCAAGCTGTAGCAGTTGGCACTGATGACAGCTAATCTGATAGTAGAGTATGGGTTAAGAAAGCTTGTTGAGCACGATAGTGAAAACCATTTTCTCGCCGAACAACTAGTTCGTCCGGAATCCGGCAAAAACCGGAATGTTGGTTAAAAGTAAAAGTTTTTTTTGAAGTTGGTTAAATGTTAGATTTAGGGGTAAGAGGACATGCTGAACACAATGTTAAAAACTATTTTCTCGCCAAACAAGTAGTTCGTCGGGAATCCGGTTGGTTAAAAGTAAAAGTTTCGTTTGAAGCTGATTAAATGTTGGATTTCGGGGTAAAAAAACGTGCTGAACACGATGGTGAAAACCATTTTCTCGCCGAACAACTAGTTAGACCGCAATCCGGCCAAGACCGTAAAATTTTTTAAAAGAAAAAGTTTGATTAGATGACAGTTGAAGGGGTAAGAACAGGGGATGAGTCTGAATAGGACAATCGTTTTTTACCCGAACATATATTATCGCATCGTTGACGTAGCCGGACCAGATTCGCGCACTGTGGAGGGTCGAGCGGAGGGTGGTCCGGAATTTCGGTGATCCTGCTTGTTGGGTACTTCCGGATGTGCTAGGACGATGAAACTTAGAGGCATGTCAGTAATCCGAACAAATTGACTTAAAAATAGCCGTTTCCTGGATCCTACCACCTTGGGGGAGTGGGGGGATGGGGAGTTCGGAATAGGGTGGACTGCATAACTTTTGAACGGGTGCTCGGAACTGAATGAAACTTGGCGAGTGGAAAGAGCTGTCGTCTCAGATGTTCCATGTCAAGTCCTGGTTGAATCAGATACATGTAGGGGGGGGGGGGGGGTTGAAGGGGGGAGTCGGAAATTTTGGGAAACAAAGTGGAGAGACTGGGCTGAAACATGGTGGAAAGAACGAGCACAAGTCCTGAATTCGTGATGGACATAACCGGACTGGATCTGCTCACTGTGGGGCGAGCTGGGGGGGGGGGAGGGAAGGTCCGAATTTTCTAGTGATCCCACTAGTTCTGTACTTCCTGATGTGCTAGGACGATCAAAATTGGCACGCGCGTCAAGGACCCGAACAGTTTGACTTGAGAATAGTCGTTTCGCCAATCCGACCATCTGGGGGGGGGGGGGTCGTTGAGGAAGGGGGAATCCGGAAAAGTGAGATATTTTAACTTACGAACGGGTGATTGTGTATTAATGAAATTTGATATATAGAACGACCTAGTGTCTCAGAAGCCCCATTTTAAATCTGGACCGGATCCGGTGACATGGCGGGAGTTGGAGGGGGGAACCGGAAATCTTGGGAAACGCTTTGAGTGGGTTTTTCGGGACGAAGCTTGATAGTTAGAACTAGCACAAGTCCTAAACATGTGAATGACATAAGCGGACCGGATCCGGTCACTGTGGGGAGTTGGGGATTGGAGGGATTGGGAATCGGGAATCTAGTGGCAAGCTTAGCTATTGAACGGGTGGTCGGATTTTAACTCCGGACCGGATCCGTTGACATTGGGAGGAGTTGGAAGGGGAACCGGAAATCTTTGGAAACACTTAGACTGAAGGGATCGGGATGAAACTTGGTGTGAAGAAAAGCATAAGCTCTAGATACGTAGTTGACAGAACCAGATCGTATCGAGGCTCTGTTGGGAGAGTTGAAGGGGGTTGCGAGTTAGGATACTTTCAAAAGTGCTAAGAACGATAAAACTTGACAGGCATATTAGTGATCCGACCAAGTAGACTTAAGGACCCAACACAATACCCTAGAAAGACTTCCATACCTGGATCAGAACATTTTTCGGGGAGTTGATGAAGGGGGAATCCACAAGTTACTGACCTCCGTAGGTTGCGAACAAAGGGGCCGATTCAAGTGAAACTTTATGAGTGATAAGATTTGCGATGGCCTAGAAGTGCGTGTCCGAACCTCATGCGGCCATGGTTGGGGGATTGGGGGGGGGGGTCTTAAAACCAAATGTGTGGGCTGACGGAATCAAGTTGAACAGTGCCAAATTTATGCGGCCTAAATTTGTCATTTGGTGTCCGAGCCGGATCCGACCGAAGTAGGAGGAGGATGAAGCGGGAACCGGAAATTCGACTGATTCGAGTTAGACTTGATGGGTGGGAAGAGGAGATGTTAGAGATGCGAAGTTTATGTGTCCGAGTCGTATTCTGCCACAGTGGGGGGAGTTGGAGGGTGATTCCCGGAAATGTTGTGGCTCGCATAGGGGTTAAACGAGTTGAGTGATGTGAATGAAACTTTGAAAGTAGAGAGACCGTATGTGTTTGGATAGCATATTTTAGGGCCCGAACCGGATTCGAGCACGGTGGGGAGGGGTACCGGAATTTCTGGAAAATGCTCAGATTTACTTTCTAGTTTCTCAGACCACCTACTCGTAACAAGTGCCATATGAGCTCGGAGCTCTTGTTATTTGAAGTCGGATATATGTTCGATATAGGGCAAAGAAGATACGCCGAGTTCATTTTTTTGTTTTCTTTTTTGCCGGACAAGTAGTTCCGGAATTTGGCCGAAACTGGGAAATTGGCAGAAGTAAGGCAGGAAGCTATCGTCAACAAGACCAAAGGTTTCGATGGGATCACAAAAATTCAATATTTGTTCAAGATAATCCGGTCTTGTCTTCACCAGATCCAGTCTTCGCCAGACTCCTTGAACATTTTTACTGTTAAAATTCAGAAACAGATCAAGTCCAAATAGGTAATCATCTGAGAAAACCAATTTTCAGGTATGGAATCGTCATGTGTGTTTACCCCCTATAAGTCATATCTGTTTTGACGAAACCTTCCTGCCACTTTTGCCAATTTCCCGGTTTTGCACGAATTGCGGAACTACTTGTCTGGCAAAAAAAGAAAGCTAAAAAACGAACTCAGCGTATCTTCTATCCCCAATACTGAACATCTAATCAACTTCAAATAAAAAATTAACTTAAAACAAATTTCCCGGCTCCAGCTGGATTCCGGTCGAACTAAATGTCCGGGTAAAAAAAGATTATCATACACGGATTCAGCATCTCTTCTTACCCGAAATAAAATGCAAATACAAATAAAATTTTAACTTTTAACAATTTTCCGGTATTGCCGGATTCCGAGCGAACTACTAGTCCGTGTAGAAAATTGTTTTCACCATCGTTTGCAGCATGTCTTCTTACCCTGAAATCAAACATCTAATCAACTTCAAATAAGACTTTTACTTTTGACAGACTTTCCGGTTTTGGCCAGATTCTGGGCGAACTACATGTCTGATGACCAAATGGTTTTCACCATCAAGTTCAGCATGTCTCCTTACTGACGGACAACTTTTGCGATGTCATAGGTATCCCTCCACTTACCTTTTGGGATCCCAAAAACAGATATGTCTTATAGGGGTAAACACACATGCTGAATCCATATCTGAACATGGTTTTCTTAGATGATTAGCTATTTGGCCTTAATCTGTTTCTGAATTTTAATAGTGAAAATGTTCAAGGAGTCTGGCGAAGACTAGATCTGGCGAAGACAAGATCCAATTATCTGGATCAAATATTGAATTTTTGGGATCCCATCGAAACCTTTGGTCTTGTTTTTGGGATCCCAAAACTTAAGTCGAGGGATTCCTATGACATCGTGAAAGTTGTCCGTCTGCCTGTCCGTCTGTAAGCACAATGACTCTCGAAGGGAACAAGGTATTTTGATGAAACTTGGTGTGAGAACTCTTTGGGTCAAGGGAAAGGTCGAGTTCGTAGATTGGCTATGTAGCTCAACATTTAGGAGTGAGGGAGGGGTTTCAAATTAAGGGGCCAACAAAATGTTTTTAAACAGCTAAAATGATAGTCGATTATAGGTTAAGAAGACATGCTGAACACGACGGTCTAAACCATTTTCTCGCCAACAAGTAGTTCATCCGAAATCTAGCAAAAACGGAAAGTTAGTTAAAAGTAAAAGTTTCATTTGAAGTTGATTAAATGTTCGATTGAGGGGTAATAAGACATGCTGAACACTTCTGTGAAAAGTATTTTCTACCCGGACCACTAGTTCGCCCAGAATCAGGCCAAAACTGGAGAATTTATCAAAAGCAAAAGTTTAATCTGAAGTTGATTAGAGACAGAGTTTGGGGTAAACAGAGATACTGAGTCTTTATATGACAGCCTTTTTTTACCCGGATATATAATTCGTCCGGAATCCAGTTGTAACCGGATTTTTGTAAAGTTTTATTGTGTTGCGAGAGCAACACTTTGGTTTTGTCCTCGTTTTTTTTTTTTTTTTTTTTTTTTTTTCCTATGCCGCCGATTTCATTTTATTCCTGGTAACTGGGAAGGGTCTAACCTGTGCGGTTTTTACGGAAAGTGTGGACCTTAGGCGGATTGATGAATATGACATTACATTTTGGAAAGCTCCTTAGAACTCTTGCCTGGGGCCAATAAGGATGGTTTTTGCTTGTCCTCGAGCCAGAGCCTACGGTTTGCGAAGTGAAGTGGAGTTATATAGCCTATGTCAGAGAGGACTATCTGAAGTTGTGTAGCGAACCTTTCGTTTCATCAAACCATGTTTCTGCTTTCGAGTGGAAAGCTCCGTTCTAGCACGCAAGCAGGCAGGCACCAGTTTCAAACTGAAGATGGACTAAAATTTATAAGTGTTAAATATATGCGGCAGTTACCCGGCCCCACAGCCAACATATCTTCTTTGAGTGATAAATAGAAAAATCTACAGAAACAAAAAAGTGGCTTTTTCCCACGAGTCCGAAAGTGCTGCCATCTATTGTTTCTGTCCATGTCTGCGACGATTTCAGCTGAGTTTATAATTTTTTTTTTGCACTTTGGTTTGTGGTAGAGTAACGGTATCAGGTGTGCCTCTTGAACTTTGAAAGTTCTCTCATTGCTAAAGAAACTAGAGCTTATCCTTTGCTCCTTTCTAAGTCGTGACGTTAGAAAGTTAGCCTACGGCAAAAAAGTCAACTTTTGAACTAAGACAGGTAGAATTTTTTTTCGACGGCAATCGATAGCCATTGATGAGCTGATCAAAGTATATGTCATCCATTTTTTGGTACAAAAATTCCTTCATTAGATACACCAGCTTGAAAATTTCAAAGGGGTTGACAACTTCAGTAGTAAGATACACTGAAACCAAAAATAGGCGATACCAGTTATAAGACATGTAGGGGACTTTTAAGCAACAGTCGACTGTTAGCTCATAATCTTCTCCGGCAATAAGGGGTCTGCAGCTTTTGCTAGTTGGTGTACCTGTTATTTGTTTCCGGTGTATTCGATGGTAAGAACAATTTGGTTCCCAGTGGTAAGATATGCAAGGGACTTGTAAGTAATAATCGGCTGTTATGCTACAATCATCTTCTGCGATGATGGGTTTGCAACTTTTGCTAGCTGGTGTACCCATTATTTGTTTTCGGTTAACTTAATGTTTTCAGTTAACTTATCTTAATGTATATCACGGGAGAGGGACTTGTAAGTAGGAATTGGTTCACGAGGGGCTAGGAATTTTTGCAAATGGGTGCACATTATATTCGGTTTCTGTAAATCTGACGGTAAGAAAGCGTGTGTCGATGGTCTATGAATGTAACCTAGGATTAACTGTTTACACAACGGATACAAACGAAAATGTAAAGCAATGAGGTAA
This sequence comes from Branchinecta lynchi, assembly GCA_023053575.1. Classification (NCBI taxonomy): domain Eukaryota; kingdom Metazoa; phylum Arthropoda; class Branchiopoda; order Anostraca; family Branchinectidae; genus Branchinecta; species Branchinecta lynchi. Next base: position 3,205,705 of record JAKZAP010000001.1, read on the forward strand.
TTTCATAATAATTAATAGTGTCATCTATGGTATTTTAATCCTGAAAAGTTACGGATAGCTTTATAATACCAACTAGATTATATAAGACATTGTCCCAAGTTTTCATCCGTCACGATGTCTACGATTGAAAAGGATTAAGTTCAACTGACTGCAAAGTTAATTTAGTCCCTTCTTCCTATATTATTTTGTTGTTGTTTTTACAACGCTGAAGAATACCTTTTGATTATATGATTATTTTTTTTAGAACATCCCGTTTAAAAAGCTTCGATAAGTTGACAACTTCAGCATTAACCGACAGCGAAGAAACAAAACCAGTTTGACAGTTTAAAGGGGTTGACAACTTCAGTAGTAACGTGCACACTGAAATCAAAAATAGGCGATATCAGTTGTGAGACATGTAGGGGACATGTATGCAACAGTCAACTGTTGGCTCATAATCATCTTCGGCAATGAGGGGTTTGCAGCTTTTGTTAGTTGGTGTACCTGTCATTTGTTTCCGGTGTATTCGATGGTAAGAACAATTTGGTTCCCAATTGTAAGACATGCAAGGGGCTTGTAAGTAATAAGCGGCTGTAATACTACAATCATCTTCAGGGATGAGGGGCTTACAACTTCTGCTCGCTAGTGTACCCATTATTTTTATCCGGTGAACTTGATGTCTATCACGGGAGAGAGACTTGTAAGTAAGAATCGGTTCACGAGGGGCTAGAACTTTTGTAAATTGGTGCACACTGTATTCGATTTCTATAAACCTCACGGTAGAAAGTTTGTATCGATGGTCTATCGCTGTAACCTAGGATTAACTGTTTACGCAGCGGGTACAAACAATGAGGTAGTTTCGTAATAGTTAATAGTGTCATCTACGGTATTTTAATCTTGAAAAGTTACGGATAGCTTTATAATACCAACTAGATTATATAAGATATTGTTCCAAGTTTTCATCCGTTACGATGCCTACGATTGAAAAGGATTAAAGTTCAACTGACTGCAAAGTCAATTTAGTCCCTTCTTCCGATATTCTATTGTTGTTGTTTTTACAACGGTGAACAATAGCTTTTGATCATGTGATGATTCTTTTTACAGAACATACCTTTTAACAGCTTCGATAAGTTGGCAACTTCAGCATTTAACCGACAGGGAAGAAACAAAACCAAAGTGTTGCTCTCGCAAGACTTTGGTCGGCGAAGCTGGACAAAGGTTGCCGCAACACTTCACGTTGCCCAGGCATCGTAGGTCTAGGTTGAAGTTGATTAGATGTTCTTTATATAAGGAGATACACTGAATTCGTCTCTGAGTTTTCTTTTTTTGCCAGCAAGAAGTTTGCTTGTCACATATTGAGACGGGCTATTGGTTTTAAGAATATGTTCAATAATTTGTAGAAATGTTGAAGAAATAAATTCCTTCCTTCCTTCCTCGTAATTCGGCCGAAACCGGAGATTTGGCAGAAGTAAAGAAGAAAGTTTCGGTCAGTATCGTCAAAATAGATATGTCTTTTAGAGGTATTGTTGTGTCGGTCTCTATGTCAAGTGCTTAACTAACTATATGTACATACCGAAGTGAAGATAATCCTTTTGTACTTCGTAGAGTCCAACTGCACAAATGAAGACTCAGAACTAAACAACATCCTGTTAAACTGAAGTCCACGTCAGTTGGATATTGCTAAATTCCATACTACGTCGACATCAGATAGTTTCCGGTCAGGAAGCTAAATTGTATGTTACGTCAGGACCTTCACTTGTGCAGTTAGGAGTATATAAGCTCTTTCCACTCTTAGCGCTGGGTCTTTCGTCTTTTCGTCTTTTCGTCTTTTGGTCTTTCGTCTTTCATATTTTGTAAGTCACACATGACTTAGTCTATTATCGTTATCGATCGTGATATTATTTACCCGGATTGGGATTGCCTTTATAAAGAGTAAGTCAGAAATAAAACCACTATATGTTAACGTAAACCTTGTCTACTACCGCCCTTACTTACCCGCCGCCTTACACGCTACGGTTACGCTACCTCAAGCCGTAGGCTACTACCACCCTCTCTACCCTAAGACTACAGTGTACGCTCCATCGCCTAGTTACAACAGTGGTGACAAGCGGTTTTAGGGTTGAAACGTAGTGGACATGTTTTACGTTAAGCAAACAGGGAAGTTTCTTTTTACAGTACTGGAATGGTAAGATAAAAATTATAGTTAGGATACAGGGAATACATGAGAAAATGGCTAAGAAAAAGAAGATGAAAAAAAGTAATTTTTGCCAAAACGTAATCTTGTCACGATTTAGCGATTCGAAAATTTGAGTTTAATCGGAAAAAGCACTGTTTCTTATTTGTTTAGATTTTTGTAGTAGAGCATAGCATAATGTACAGTACCATTAATCTAGTCTGTAAATATTAGTCAACCCAGTGGATTTGAATTTTAGACGTTACTGATCTTTCCATATTAATAAGTAACTGTTACGCCTCGTCGCAATGTATGTCTGTCCGTATGTTTTTGCTTGGCAAGTCCGTCGGATGAGGTACAGTCTGATGTCTGAATATTTGCCAAATAGTCTCTATAGGTTGTCCGAGTTCGTGTTGCACGAGGCAACACGAACAGCTCTAATTGAATTTTATAGACGTCAGTTTGGGTGGTGCTGGCAGGATTTGCCCGAATGGTGGCATGGCGTGACCGGAACGGCACGCAGGATACCCTCTACGCAAGGTAGTAGGAAGGAAGGAGTCAATACTCCTTGATAATCGCCAAGCACAGAGACCCACAGATAGCGCGTATGTCGATGTCCGCTTCAGTTGTGTGGAAAACTGCTGATGGAACAGCAGAATTTGCAGATTGCGCGCTGGCGGCTCACGCACCGTGAGTACACGCCTGAATATATTTCGAGACTCGGGAGAAAATAGTGGAAATAATGATGCGATGAAATGATGCGTTTCCCACTCTCTCTGAGAAGTATAATGAAATATGATAATTAAGATGAGATGTTGTAGTAAGACGTCTAATTCAAGAGTAAATCGACCTATGATAGGCGACCTAGGCAACCTAAGAGAGAAAAAAAAAGAAAAAAAAAAAATCAGCAACGAAGACTGGAATGTGTCTGTGAATGTTGTCGCTCTATGTTGTCGCTCTAGTCCAGTGCGACAAGACCAAGCAGAAACGATAAAAAGGACTAAAACATGCAAAATTTTGGCAGGGCTTCGAGTAGAATACTTTCAATGTGGAATGTAGTCACTACAGCGTAGCCTACCATAAAACACGAGCGGCAGTATTGGAGGGGGCCGTATCTGGTCCCTCCTGGGAGCGATTAGAAACGCGAAAGGGAAGAAAAGTTGTGCGAGTTAAGGGGCAAGAAATGAGAAAATGCTTGGACACAAGAAAAGGAAGTTGTCAAGAGCATCTGGGCACATGCTAGTATAAGGCTCTTGAGGCACAGCGGGAAATGGAATTCCCCGAATACGGAAGAAACGCGGCTAACTCTGAATCAAAGGATTAGAGGCATCCACCGCAAATGTAATTCGAAGAAGAATTAGTGAATGCCTGTAGAATATCCGGCAAGCATCAGGGTTCACTTGCCGGATCGTGTTAAGAAAAACAAAATACAGGAAAAAGGTGAAGAGAGAAAATTGCGATACAAGCCCTGAAAAAATTGACATAGAGACCAGTTAAATTTCGAGAAATTCAAAAACTGCATTTATTGCTTAGCAGTAAATTTGAGTAGCGTTGAGTAGCTGAGTAACAAAGCTCACAGTTTTAAGCTTGATCGGAAAGAAAGTTTCGATATTGAAATTACAAGCATTTAGCAACTACAGTTGCCGTCTAGAACTTATCAGTGTTGTGTAAATAGGTTTTTAACAGGTTTGGTTTTTTCACGTAAGCAAAGTCAAAAATGCACCATTGTCCGCAGTAAGCCAACTCCATGCTTGTACATCCGTATTACCTTCCAAAAGAAACACGGTACTGCCAAAAGAAATGTTTCAGGTAGTCTTTACTACACCGGCGACGAGCTACAAATCCCGTATCCGAACGTCGCAACGCCAAGGGGAAACCACGATAACATCTTCGGAGGACTGTGAGCCAAACACAGGCTCTCGATAACAACACAGCAGAGCTCAGGAAAGGACGGACTTCGATTCACGACAGCGACCCCGCAAGTCGGCAACCAAACAACTACGAACTTTCGCATTCTCCCACCACAACGGGAAACGACGAAGCCCGACATCAAATTGCGTGCGGTCAATGAAACACCTATGAACTATCCAAGCCTGTCGTTGAAGTTCCAACATGAACATCTCCTGAATGTGAGCTGGTTGCTACAAACAACAACAGCAACAACATCTGTGACAATTCAAGACTGTGTCCTCGAAGATCGAAAGCAAGTGAGTTAAAATGAAAGTGAGTTAGGTCGTGGTAGGCGGTTGCGATGTGAAGATACGAGACGCGTAGTGAGTTAGTTGGACTTAAAGCACAACTGAACTGTTCCAGTTTATGAACAAATGAAGAACATTTGAGCTAAAGGTGAACCCCAGGAGCATCAACTTTTTTTGGACTTACGGAAAGCGAACTATCTCCCCGCATGACTAAGAACTGCAAGGTGGATGGGGAAGTTATAGGAGTGAGAATGACCATCAAAACCTTAAAGACTTACTGTGGAAGAAAAATGGTCGTTAAACCTGGATAAACAGAAACCACTGTGAGTCATAGTTTAAATTTTTTTTTAGAATAGGGTGTACAATTTTAGGCGAGAGTAGAGCACTCCTACGGAGGACTTGACAATCCATCCGCCTGTACTCGTTGTCCTTTATGTATGTATTCGGGATTAGGTTAAGCTAGGTTGCGTTAGTGTTAGGACCCATATAATCTCAAACATTTTAAAGATATACATACTTATATTTCCCATAATAACTGCATATTATTCAAAGCATATTTTTGCTTTCTTGTTTTTCATCTATCTAAGCATACTTTTGCTTTCAGAACTTCCTGTATTTATTCATATATACCCATAATAACACCCATGTTATTCAAAGCAGAATATGTATCGTAGATTGGTATTTCCCCTTCAATTTCGTGGGATAAGTTAGTTTAGTACTTTAGACCGGGAGGTCTAATTCGTTAAAGGTTAGAGGACTGTTGTGTCGGTCTCTATGTCAAGTGCTTAACTAACTATATGTACATACCGAAGTGAAGATAATCCTTTTGTACTTCGTAGAGTCCAACTGCACAAATGAAGACTCAGAACTAAACAACATCCTGTTAAACTGAAGTCCACGTCAGTTGGATATTGCTAAATTCCATACTACGTCGACATCAGATAGTTTCCGGTCAGGAAGCTAAATTGTATGTTACGTCAGGACCTTCACTTGTGCAGTTAGGAGTATATAAGCTCTTTCCACTCTTAGCGCTGGGTCTTTCGTCTTTTCGTCTTTTCGTCTTTTGGTCTTTCGTCTTTCATATTTTGTAAGTCACACATGACTTAGTCTATTATCGTTATCGATCGTGATATTATTTACCCGGATTGGGATTGCCTTTTTAAAGAGTAAGTCAGAAATAAAACCACTATATGTTAACGTAAACCTTGTCTACTACCGCCCTTACTTACCCGCCGCCTTACACGCTACGGTTACGCTACCTCAAGTTATAGGCTACTACCACCCGTAGTTACCCTACGCTCCATCCCCAGTTACAACAGTATATCTGAAGTTGGTTTCCTCTGATCATTAGCCTGACGAAGACTGGATCTGGCGAAGACAAGACCCAATTGTCTGGATCAAATATTGGATTTTTGGGATGCCACCGAAACCTTTGGTCCTGTTATAGAGAGCGTTGTATTCTTGTATTCCCGACTCCTATAGCACTTGACACCTAAGTATAGGCCTATACGAATATCCTGTGCGTTTCAAGGATAAAACCCGGAGCAAATTCTATTGCATGTATATCTGATTGTGAAAAAATCCAGATTGGAAATAAATTTTGACCAGAGCAGCAATCTTGTCAACGTTTATGGGTTTCTCGGCAACGCCTTTTTTTTTACAGTGTTTTTTTTTTTGGAAATCTGGGTTACATTTTGCGTAATCTAGGCTACGTTTTTGGGATTCTCGGCAACGCAATTTTAGTCTGATAATGTATTTATCTTGTAATCTCGGTGACATCATTTGCAATCTCGGCTACATTTTTGTCGACAAGTTTTTCTTTGGGCAGTGTATATATTTATTTTTCGCGGAAATCTTGGCTACAAAGGCGTCAATCTTGGCGACAAATTGTGTTTTCTCGGTTACACATAAATCGCCTCAGGAGCAAACAGAGCATTCTCGGCGACATTTATGACATACTCGGCGACTTTTCGCGCATTCTCGGCGACTTTTTAGACAAAAACGGTGCTAAATCCATGCCATACTGGAAGCTCAGATTCTTGCATTACATCGAGTATGTTCCAGTTTCGACTACCTAAAGGAGGCTCATAAAATGAACCATCCTAGCAATTAGATTTATATAGACAAACAGGCTATCTACAGGAGTGCTGCGTGAAGCCGCCACCCTAAACTCCTATTTTTGGGAAATGACTTAGGGAAAAAGAGTAAAGGTTGAGATAAAATTCAGTGGAGTATCCTGAAAGGAAGCTTAGAACCTTCACTTTCTGCTGGTACCATAGTTTACTTGTAATTGTTCAAGGCTAAGCTAGAGAACACAAAAGAATATAGGCAACCAAGTGATCATGAAATCGCCCACTTTGCTAAAAATAGTATTTTGCTACATGGTGAAGTTAGAGGCAGGTTAGAGGCCAGCTGTTTGGTCAGAGAGGTTCCTTGACCTTTTGCAAATAACAAAATTTGCTGTTTTCTTGGAATTTGCATGATTTTTCTGGGGGTGGCAGCTTCATGATCCAAGGTGGCAGGATCATGTACCATGGCCAATTGGGGGGTGGGCGGAGCCATAGTAAGGGCAGCTTCCTGCAACACTCCTGTAGTTAGGCCATACTACTCAATTAAGGCTCGTGCAATAAAGGCCTGTTTAACCCGAGAGGGGTGTTCAAATAAGTTTATACTTAAATTTTTGCTGGAACATCAATCACTTAAAGGACGTTTTCTTGCTCTGTAGCTTCATCAGTTTTGAATCATTTTAAAGCCCATTGTGCTTGAATAAATGCCATTTAGTCAGGTGCGTTTTTCACTGACAGGCTAACGATCAACACACTTTTCCAGTGTAACTAGTAAGTAAGTAAGTAAGTAAGTAAGTAATTTATTTATAACCCGCCGTTTTCAGAAAGCGGAGTAAATGAAGAAAATAAATAAAACACATAAACATACACAAAAAGACACTTAATTTCAATCGTCGGCCAGGAAGCAGTGTAGAAGGTCGTGCGCTGGTTGGGTTCTGTTGTCGATGATTTTTGATAGCGACGAAGAAACATCCAAAAGGGCAACACTTGCATCTTGAATTTTGAACTTCTCCGTCAAAGTATGGTTATGGCATAATTTCGACAAGTGGAGCAGGTGCTTTGCATATTTAAAATAACATGATCTCATCTTTTTTATCTGCCATTCCACTGCCATTCCACAGAATACGAATTAAGATCCCTATTCAGACAAGGTCAGGGATTTTTTAATACTCTGTATCTAAAATCTTCAGTCATAGTATTATTTGAATATGGTTGTTTAATAATACTGCTTCAGTATTTCTCCTCAGTCCTCTACTTTAACTGCATTGCTCTGAGGGCAAAGGGTGCCTCGTACTAGGTAGTGTTTTCGCTCCGATGTTCTTCAGTAGTTGCTCCCTTTAAAACAATGCTTCAAGAAAATTAGACACAGCTTCGTCTGTTCTTAGCCTGTTTCCATGTCCCTCCCGATGAAAAATTTGTAGCCTGTGTAGTAGTATGGTAGTAGTACGAAAACGTTGCATGTAATACTATGTAATTTGTAAATTAAACGAGACTTACCTGTAAGGTGAAGTCTTGTAATCTTCGATTAAAGACTTATTCTAATTATCAGCCAACTACGTCTATTAATTATGTAAGATCAATGACAGAAATTGTAGTTATACATTTCTTGTAGTATTTTGTCAACAAAGTAATATTTCTCATACAGTGAATAAACATCGCTGTCTAGACCAGAGTGGCGAAGGTTCTTGAAACCGTAAACTGTAAACACATAGGCTAGATATAGCCAAGGCCTTCTTGAAAATATAGCTATAAAGACAGATAGGCAGCGTTGGCTCAAACTAACAATAACAACAGCTTTCGTATGTTTCGTGTTGAGAATCCTTCGGGAGACTTGTCTTGGCTTTCAAAGTGAACAGTTGTTGAGTTGGTAAAGTAATTCTCTTTTCAAATTTGAAATATTCTTAAACTATAAAAATAAGCATTAATTTCTAAGTCAGTAAAATCATCTGGATTATTGATGATGATGATGATTGATGATTTTATTTATAACCCGTCAAAATAAACACAAGGCACAAAGACGGAGTAAATAATAAGGAAAAAAAGAGAAAAAGAAAGGAAAACACGAAAGAAAGTAACTTACAAAATACACAATATAACTTTTACTATGCAACTAAAGCAAGAGGGATTTCCAGTCGTGATCAATATTTTGGCTGTATGTTTCTATTTTTAGTTTATTTTATTATTCTTAGTTTATTTTCCTGTCTCTCTGAATAAGGCGGTAGTGTTTTGTTGATCTACAATTTTAGTATATTCTGTTGTCTGGGTTCATCGTGTTGCGAGAGCAACACATTGGTTTTGTCGTCGTTTGTTTTGTGTTTTTTTTTCCTTTGCCGCCGATTTCATTTTATTCCTGGTGACTGGGAAGGGTCTAACCTGTGCGGTTTTTACGGAAAGTGTGGACCTTAGGCTGGATTGATGAATATGACATTACATTTTGGAAAGCTCCGTAGAACTCTTGCCTGGGGCCAATAAGGATGGTTTTTGCTTGTCCTCGAGCCAGAGCCTACGGTTTGCGAAGTGAAGTGGAGTTGTATAGCCTATGTCAGAGAGGACTATCTGAATTTGTGTAGCGAACCTTTCGTTTCATCAAACCATGTGTCTGCTTACGAGTGGAAAGCTCCGTTCTAGCACGCAAGCAGGCAGGCACCAGTTTCAAATTGAAGATGGACTAAAATCTATAAGTGTTAAATAGGCACTTACCCGTCCCCACAGCCAACATATCTTCTTTGAGTGATAAATAGATAAATCTACAGAGACAAAAAGTGGCTTTTTCCCACGGGTCCGAAAGTGCTGCCATCTATTGTTTCTATCTATGTCTGCGACGATTTCAGCTGAGTTTATCAATGTTTGTGTTGCGAGAGCAACACTTTGGTTTTGTCCTCTTTTTTTTTTTTTCTTTTTTTTTTCTATGCCGCCGATTTCATTTTATTCCTGGTAACTGGGAAGGGTCTGACCTGTGCGTTTTTTACGGAAAGTGTGGACCTTAGGCCGGATTGATGAATATGACATTACATTAAGTAAGTAAGTAAGTAATTTATTTATAACCCGCCGTTTTCAGAAAGCGGAGTAAATGAAGAAAGTAAATAAAACACATAAACATACACAAACAGACACTTAATTTCAATCGTCGGCCAGGATCGAAGCAGTGTAGAAGGTCTTGCGCTGGTTGGGTTCTGTTGTCAATGATTTTTGATAGCGACGAAGAAACATCCAAAAGGGTAACACTTGCATCTTGAATTTTGAACTTCTCCGTCAAAGCATGGTTATGGCATAATTTCGACAAGTGGAGCAGGTGCTTTGCATATTTAAAATAATATGATCTCATCTTCTTTATCTCCTTCTCTCGCAGAACATGAGTGACACCAGAACGAAATAGTATAGAAGGAGCGCAGAAGGTGCTGTACGATTTTCCCAAAGCTTTACGATTATAGCGCCCCCGGTTGGGGAAGATGCGCCCATAGGCGGTACGGATTGATCTAGAAACTTCTTGAACAACCGAAGAGCAAAATCGTGACAACGAGGATTTGAATGTTATGCCAAGCCATTGTAGAGATTCTGTTGATCTGACGACGAACGATCCAAGAGAGATAGAAGCTTTAGCATTCAAACGATTTGACGAAGGGTTGAAATGCAGGTACTCACATTTTGAGAGGTTAACTTCAAGACCGATTTTGAGAAGTTCCGACGACAGCTTACAGACATTTTTGGTGAGTGTGGATCGGGTACGGCTTACTAAGAGCAAGTCGTCCGCGTAAGCTATGTAGCTGATGGCGTGGTTCTTATAAAAGTAAGCAGGATGCAAAGAATCAAGACAAGAAGATATGGCCGATTTGAAGATGTAGGGAGATAAGACTCCCCCTTGACGAACACCAGTTCGGACTGGAATAATCTCTGACAAGCTACCTTGCCATTTGAGCCTTACTGAAGAATGACCATACCAAAATTTTAACAGATAGACAACAGACTGATTCACGCCAGAAGTAATGAGAGAAAATAGGGCCTGAGAGTGCGTTATATTGTCAAAAGCACCAGCTATATCTATAGAACATATATGTATAGCAGACATTGTCGCGGGTAGCCTGTTTCATCATTTTTGTCAATATGTGATGAGCGTGCGCACAACTGGCGATCGAACGGAATCCAAACTGCATTGAACCAAAGCGACATTTTTCAACTATTTCTGGAAGAAGGACGTATTCCAGGATTTTGTTTATGGTACAAGAAACTGTAATTGGCCGATAGCTTTTGCAAAGGTCCGCGTCTTTCCCTTGCTTAATCACCGATGTTATAGTACCCAAGAGGAAACAATTCGGAACCAAACCCTGGCATAAACAAATCTGAAATAGCAGCTGAAGGTGTTGTGTTAAAGCTTGACACTCAATTTTGAAAAAATCGGCACTAAGGCCATCAGAATCTGTAGAATCAGTTCTTCTTAATTTTCGGAAAGCAATTTCGATGGAAGAACAAGTAACGAGAAGAACAGAAGGTTGAAATATCTTCCTTGGTAGGTATTTAAGAAGTAAATTTTCAAAGTGCTGCTGAATCTGGTTTTTGCAACCACTGAACAGACCACTGTAGTGGCTGGTCCAGTCAGCCATCGTTAGCGTGGAAGGAGGTACAGCTGAACCTTTATCTGTACGAAGGACCTTTTGCCACGCTTTTGTGTCACTGGGAGCATCTAAGCCATTCAAACGAGCATTTTTAAATGAAGATTTGTATTCACGCTTCGTTTTAGCTTTTAGATTAAAGACAGTACCATTCCCTGGACGTCCATAAGCAATCCAGATTTTTAGCCAAAATTTTGTCGTGTTTTTTGCTTTCTTAACTTCAGGACCGACTTTCCAAATAGGTTTCCTTGTACCAGCTCGAATTCTCTCAGTCGGTACATCAGTATCGGCTGCCAATTTCAAGCAATGGACAAGCTCGCTATAATAACAATTAATATCAACAGACGAAGTAGTAGCTGCTATACCAGTCTGAAGAAGGTGAAAAGGAACTTTTAAAAGCGAAAGAAGATTAGTTAACGTAGAAATGTAGAGCACAGCATCTATACGATTCCAGTTACGCTTTTGGATCCAGGCCTTCTTGGGATTTGGACAACTGATTCGAGAAACAGGGACAACCAAACTGAAAGACAGAGGCAGATGGTCGTCCTCAATTTTCTCCTCATCAACCTCAACAATACCGTCAACAAGACATGTTTCAGAAACAATCAAATGATTAAGGTTGGAAACATTAGCGCCACGATTATGTATATATGAAAAGGGTAGAGATTTCTCAATGAGACTGTGAGCTACCGGTAAAGAATCGAAAAATAAATCAGTCCGTACAGAGGAAGTCAGAAGATCAGTGTTGATATCCCCAACAAGAGCCCATTTCATTCCTTTCCGTGAAATGTCTGACAGAAGTGTTCTGATTTTCTGACAAGCCTTAGCAAATGAACTATGTGATGCAATGTTCCGCCGGTCGCAAGGTAAATAAATGTTAACAAGAACAATATTGTCCAGCTGAAAGGCAAGAGCGTAACGTCCAGACTGGAACAATTTTGGTGGTGCTGAACACTCGCTGGCTCGAAGAAAAATGGCCAACCCACCGGATGGACGACCTCTAGTTTTCATTGCCGGCTGGATGGACACAAAATGCTCAGGAGATCTGCGCAAACTTTCACTACTGGGGGCGGATAGCAGATGCTCTTGGAGACATTTATTCAAACAATGTTTACAACGGACTCAATGTTTACAACGGACTCTTGGAGACAAAGAATGTCGGAGCTGCCTAGCAAATCATCAAGTAGAAGATCTTTGTCCTTTGTGCCATTTACATTAAATGACACACAGCGAAGTTTCTTTTCCTGAAAAACTATTATTTGCCAAGACCTACGGCTTTCCTCAACGCTGCATCTGAGGCTAAAAGAAACATGACAACCGTCGCAATTGGCACACTTTGGAGGCAGTGAGCAAGGCAAATCTTTGCTGTAACTGTGGCAACCAACACAACGATCGCATTTTGGAGAATCAGACGGATGCGGGCATTTGGCCACACCGTGGTTTGGGGATTGACAGCGAAAGCAGCGTTTTGGCATTCGGTGGAATTCATGAACACGAAATCTTCATACCCGATTTTTAACCCGATTTTCATAGCTGTAAGGAGGCCAACTTGACTTTTGAACCCGATTTTGAAAGAACAAGAGCCCGAAATAGGCAGGACTTCACAAGCATCAGGAATCAGGGATTTCAAGGTGTCGGCCGTAATGGTGACTGGAACACTCCTGACAACACCCAAAAATTTAGGAGAGATAATTTTCGCAGTAGTACCCTATGGCAAACCCGTTGTGATTGACCGCGCAACAACCTCGGCATAAGAAGCACTTGACGTGTGGACAATGAGACGATTTCTTTGAATATTCGCTCTGACATTGGTGATCCCTTCGTTACCTTCAACGGCAATGTGTTGCGTCGTTGAATCAATGTTATTAAGAAGATCCGACGGGATATTACTAACAACGACAGTGTGCGTATCAGAAGGTGGGGAGCAAGGGATGGCTGTCAAAGCCTCGGCACGAGTGGAAATAGCCGTGAAGCGATCAAGAGTAGAAACTGCTTCAGCAATAAAACGGACATCATTAGCAACAGCGCTTAGCTTGCTATTCAATACAGATATGGCAACAGCTGGAACGACTGGAACTTCGCTCGGAAATCGCATGACGAAATCCGGAACAGCAACGTCCAAGTCATCACACTGCCAGAAAGCCTCAACAATATCACACAGATGATTGGCCTGGGCATTTCTTCTCGGGGGGGAGCTCACTAGGAAAGGCAAGAGCCCACAGAAACTTTTTCGCAGCGACAATCGCATCAACAGTGAAGAACTCCGCAGCAAACTTTTTGACGGAGTTTGTATCGACTCCCGAGTCGAGACTTTGCTGAAAAAAAAATTCAGAACTGGCTGATAAACCAGACTAACTGACATCTCGTCATTTCCTTCACTTGGGGCCATTCCACAAACGTAGACTTTCAGTAACGGCTTTCAACGGTTTCACAAACAAAAAGTTAACCGGTATTTGAGACCGTTCAGGTCAACGGTCAGCTGAAGACTGACATTTGTATTTTGGAAAGCTCCGTAGAACTCTTGCCTGGGGCCAATAAGGATGGTTTTTACTTGTCCTCGAGCCAGAGCCTACGGTTTGCGAAGAAAAGTGGAGTTGTATAGCCTATGTCAGAGAGGACCATCTGAAGTTGAGTAGCGAACCTTTCGTTTCATTAAACCATGTTCCTGCTTTCGAGTGGAAAGCTCCGTTCTAGAACGCAAGCAGGCAGGCACCAGTTTCAAATTGAAGATGGACTAAAATCTATAAGTGTTAAATATATGCGGCAGTTACCCGGCCCCACAGCCAACATATCTTCTTTGACTGATAAATAGAAAAATCTACAGAGAAAAAAAAGTGGCTTTTTCCCACGTGTCCGAAAGTGATGCCATCTATTTTTTCAATCCATGTCTGCGACGATTTCAGCTGAGTTTATTCTATTTTTTTTTTGCACTTGGGTTTGCGGTAGAGTAACGATATCAGATGTGCCTCTTAAACTTTAAAAGTTCTCTCATTGCTAAAGAAACTAGAGCTTATCCTTTGCTCCTTTCTAAATCGTGACGTTAGAAACTTTTGAACTAAGACAGGTAGAATCCATTTTTTGGTACAAAAATTCCTTCATGAGATACACCGGTTTGAAAATTTCAAAGGGGTTGACAACTTCAGTAGTAAGGTACACTGAAACCAAAAATAGGCGATACCAGTTATGACACATGTAGGGTACTTTTAAGCAACAGTTGACTGTTAAATCAAAATCATCTTCGGCAATGAGGGGTTTGCAGCTTTTGCTAGTTGGTGTACCTGTTATTTGTTTCCGGTGTATTCGATGGTAAGAACAATTTGGTTCCCAATGGTAAGATATACAAGGGACTTGTAAGTAATAATCGGCTGTTATGCTACAATCATCTTCTGCGATGATGGGTTTGCAACTTTTGCTAGCTGGTGTACCCATTATTTGTTTTCGGTTAACTTAATGTTTTCATTTAACTTATCTTAATGTATATCACGGGAGAGGGACTTGTAAGTAGGAATCGGTTCACGAGGGGCTAGGAATTTTTGCAAATGGGTGCACATTGTACTCGATTTCTGTAAATCTGACGGTAAGAAAGTTTGTGTCGATGGTCTATCAATGTAACCTAGGATTAACTGTTTACACAACGGAGACAAACGAAAATGTAAAGCAATGAGGTAGTTTCATAATAATTAATAGTGTCATCTATGGTATTTTAATCCTTAAAAGTTACGGATAGCTTTATAATACCAACTAGATTATATAAAATGTTGTCCCAAGTTTTCATCCGTCACGATGTCTACGATTGAAAAGGATAAAGTGCAACTGACTGCAAAGTTAATTTAGTCCCTTCTTCCTATATTATTTTGTTGTTGTTTTTACAAGGCTGAAGAATACCTTTTGATCATATGATTAATTTTTTTAAAACATCCCGTTTAAAAAGCTTCGATAAGTTGAAAACTTCAGCATTACCGACAGCGAAGAAACAAAACCAGTTTGAAAGTTTAAAGGGGTTGACAACTTCAGTAGTAACGTACGCACTGATATCAGTTGTGAGACATGTAGGGGACATGTATATAACAGTCAACTGTTGGCTCATAATCATCTTTGGTAATGAGGGGTTTGCAGCTTTTGCTAGTTGATGTACCTGTTATTTGTTTCCGGTGTATTCGATGGTAAGAACAATTTGGTTCCCAATTGTAAGACATGAAAGGGGCTTGTAAGTAATAGCGGTTGTTATGCTACAATCATCTTCAGAGGTGAGGGGTTTACAACTTCTGCTCGCTAGTGTACCCATTATTTTTATCCGGTGAACTTGATGTCTATCATGGGAGAGAGACTTCTAAGTAAGAATCGGTTTTTAATCCTGAAAAATTACGGATAGCTTTATAATACCAACTAGATTATATAAGATATTGTTCCAAGTTTTCATCCGTTACGATGTCTACGATTGAAAAGGATTAAAGTTCAACTGACTGCGAAGTCAATTTAGTCCCTTCTTCATTTTTCTATCTTTGTTGTTTTTACAACGCTGAACAATAGCTTTTGATCATGTGATGATTCTTTTTATAGAACATACCTTTTACAAGCTTCGATAAGTTGGCAACTTCAGCATTTAACCGACAGGGAAGAAACAAAACCAAAGTGTTGCTCTCGCAACACTTTAGTCGGCGAAGCCGGACAAATGTTGCCGCAACACTTCACGTTGCCAAGCAAAGTAGGCCTAGTTTTTTTTCCACTTGGGTTTGCGGTAGAGTATAGTTGCGTTTTATTGGATTCACTTTTGTTTCGTCAAAGTTTTTAGTTTGGCTCTTGTTTTGTCTTACTTGCGTTTTATTGAGTTCTTGTTTCCGAAAAGTCAAACTACACCAAAGTACGTCGGCGAGGTAGTTTGTAGTTTGAGCTCCGTAGTTTCAGGTTCGACACTATAGCAAATGGAATGGACAAATAAAACGGTTTTTAAGCGAAACTACGCCAAAACTACAGCTAAAAAAACGCAACTTATGTGTGTATCAGATGTGCCTCTTAACAGTTGGCCTACGGGCAAAAAAAGCAACTTCTGAACTAAGACAGGTAGAATTTTTGTTCGACGGCAATCGATAGCCATTGATGAGCTGATCAAAGCATATGTCATTCACTTTTTGGTACACAAATTCTGTCATGAGATACACCAGTTTGAAAATTTCAAAGGGGTTGACAACTTCAGTAGTAAGGTACACTGAAACCAAAAATAGGCGATACCAGTTATGAGACATGTAGGGGACTGTTAAGTAACAGTTGACTGTTAGCTCATAATCATCTTCTGCGATGATGGGTTTGCAACTTTTGCTAGCTGGTGTACCCATTAGGTATTTGTTTTCGGTTAACTTAATGTATATCACGGGAGAGGGACTTGTAAGTAGGAATCGGTTCACGAGGGGCTAGGAATGTTTGCAAATGGGTGCACATTGTATTCGATTTCTATAAATTTGACGGTAAGAAAGTTTGTGTCGATAGTCTATCAATGTAACCTAGGATTAACTGTTTACACAACGGATACAAACGAAAATGTAAAGCAATGAGGTAGTTTCATAATAATTAATTGTGTCATCTATAGTCTTTTAATCCCTAAAGTTACGGATAGCTTTATAATACCAATTGGATTATATAAGATATTGTTCCAAGTTTTCATCCGTCACGATGTCTACGATTGAAAAGAGTTTGAAAGTTTCTAGGGGTTGACAACTTCAGTAGTAAGATACACACTGAAACCAAAAATAAGCGATACGAGTTGTGAGACATGTAGGAGACATGAATGAATGAATGA
Organism: Branchinecta lynchi; assembly: GCA_023053575.1. NCBI lineage: Eukaryota > Metazoa > Arthropoda > Branchiopoda > Anostraca > Branchinectidae > Branchinecta > Branchinecta lynchi. The sequence goes on from JAKZAP010000001.1 coordinate 3,222,522, forward strand.
ATGATTTATGAATGAATGATTTATTTGCACATTAAAGCCATCCGGCCATCATGCAACAAAACGAAACAAAAAGTAAACAATCTTACATGAGCATATACACACTAACACACTCTTAATATTTTTAATTGTGTTGCGAGAGCAACACTTTGGTTTTGTCCTCGTTTTTTTTTTTTTTTTTTTTTTTTTTTCCTATGACTCCGATTTCATTCTATTCCTGGTAACTGAGATGGGTCTAACCTGTGCGGTTTTTACGGAAAGTGTGGACCTTAGGCCGGATTGGTTAATATGACATTACATTTTGGAAAGCTCCGTAGAACTCTTGCCTGGGGCCAATAAGGATGGTTTTTGCTTGTCATCGAGCCAGAGCCTACGGTTTGCGAAGTGAAGTGGAGTTGTATAGCCTATGTCAGAGAGGACTATCTGAAGTTGTGTAGCGAACCTTTCGTTTCATCAAAAGATGTTTCTGCTTTCGAGTGGAAAGCTCCGTTCTAGCACGCAAGCAGGCAGGCACCAGTTTCAAATTGAAGATGGACTAAAATCTATAAGTGTTAAATATATGCGGCAGTTACCCGGCCCCACAGCCAACATATCTTCTTTGAGTGATAAATAGAAAAATCTACAGAGACAAAAAAGTGGCTTTTTCCCACGGGTCCGAAAGTGCTGCCATCTATTGTTTCTGTCCATGTCTGCGACGATTTCAGCTGAGTTTATAATTTATTTTTTTTGCACTTTGGTTTGTGGTAGAGTAACGGTATCAGATGTGCCTCTTAAATTTTAAAAGTTCTCTCATTGCTAAAGAAACTAGAGCTTATCCTTTGCTCCTTTCTAAGTCGTGACGTTAGAAAGTTGGCCTACGGCAAAAAAGTCAACTTTTGAACTAAGACAGGTAGAATTTTTTTTTCGACGGCAATCGATAGCCATTGATGAGCTGATCAAAGTATATGTCATCCATTTTTTGGTACAAAAATTCCTTCATGAGATACACCAGTTTGAAAATTTCAAAGGGGTTGACAACTTCATAGTAAGGTACATTGAAACCAAAAATAGGCGTTACCAGTTATGATACATATAGGGGACTTTTAAGCAACAGTCGACTGTTAGCCCATAATCATCTTCGGTAATGAGGGGTTTGCAGCTTTTGCTAGTTGGTATACCTGTTATTTGTTTCCGGTGTATTCGATGGTAAGAACAATTTGGTTCCCAATGGTAAGATATGCAAGGGACTTGTAAGTAATAATTGGCTGTTATGCTACAATCATCTTCTGCGATGATGGGTTCTGTGTACCCATTATTTGTTTCCGGTTAACTTAAAGTATATCACGGGAGAGGGACTTGTAAGTCGGAATCGGTTCACGAGGGGCTAGGAATTTTTGCAAATGGGTGCACATTGTATTCGATTTCTATAAATCTGACGGTAAGAAAGTTTGTGTCGATGGTCTATCAATGTAACCGAGGATCATCTATGGTATTTTAATCCGAAAAGTTACGGGTAGCTTTCGATTACCAACTAGATTATATAGGATATTGTTCCAAGTTTTCATCCGTCACGATGTCTACGATTGAAAAGGATAAAGAACAACTGACTGCAAAGTTAATTTAGTCCCTTCTTCCTATATTATTTTGTTGTTGTTTTTACAACGCTGAAGAATACCTTTTGATCATATGATTAATTTTTTTAGAACATCCCGTTTAAAAAGCTTATGCTATAATCATCTTCAGCGATGAGGGGCTTGCAACTTTTGATAGCTGGTATATCCATTATTTGTTTCCGGTGAATTTGATGTCAATCACGGGAGACGGACTTGTAAGTAAGAATCGGTTCACGAGGGGCTAGAAATTTTTGAAAATTGGTGCACATTGTATTCGATTTCTGTAAATATGACAGTAAGAAAGTTTGTATCGATGGTCTATCGCTATAACCTAGGATTAACTGTTTACGCAACGGGTAAAAACGATACGGTAATGTAAAACAATAAGGTAATTTTGTAATAATTAATAGTGTCATCTATGGTATTTTAATCCTGAAAAGTTACGGATAGCTTTATAATATCAACTAGATTATATAAGATATTGTTCCAAGTTTTCATCTGTCACGATATCTACGATTGAAAAGGATAAAGTTCAACTTCGACGGCAATCGATAGCCGCTGATGAGCTGATAAAAGTATATGACATCCATTTTTTGGTAAAAAAAATTTCTTTATGAGATACACTAGTTTGAAAGTTTCAACGGGTTGACAACTTCAGTAGTAAGGTACACACTGAAACCAAAAATAGGCGATACCAGTTGTGAGACATTTAGGGGACTTGTACGCGACAGGTGACTGTTAGCTCATAATCATCTTCGGCAATGAGGGGTTTGCAGCTCTCGCTAGTTGGCGTACCTGTCATTTGATGAACAATTTGGTTCCCAAATGTAAAACATGGACTTGTAAGTAAGATCGGTTCACGAGGAGCTAGAAATTTTTGAAAATTGGTGCACATTGTATTCGATTTCTGTAAATATGACAGTAAGAAAGTTTGTATCGATGGTCTATCGCTATAACCTAGGATAACTGTTTACGCAACGGGTACAAACGATACGGTAATGTAAAACAATAAGGTAGTTTTGTAATAATTAATAGTGTCATCTATGGTATTTTAATACTGAATCTTTACGGATAGCCTTCTTCCGATATTGTTTTGTTGTTGGTTTTACAACGCTAAAGAACAGCTTTTGATTATGTGATTATTCTTTTTAGAACATACCGTTTTAAAAGCTTCGATAAGTTGACAATTTCAGCATTTAACCGACAGCGAAGAAACAAAACCAAAGTGTTGCTCTCGCAACACTTTAGCCGGCGAAGCCGGACAAAGGTTGCCGCAACACTTCACGTTGCCCGGGCAACGTAGGTCTAGTTTACACTGAATACTTTCTTAGCACTAAAAACACAATTTCACCCATCAGAAGAAATCTTTCCGGTGTTTGAAAGCTAACCTGAGGAACTTCCCAATAATTCTTATTTCTTTAAAATCTTTACTCCCCATCATTTTAATAATCCATTTCTTATCAGTTCCCCCCACCCCGAAAATCTCCTCCCTTAGCCCCCGTAACTCTCTACAATCACAGAAAAGGTGGCATATATCCTCGTTCATTTCTCCACACATAGGACAGAAGTAGTAAGGACCAGATCTTTCTTCTTTTTTCCCCATATACGTTCTTCTTGCACCGAGCGGCAAACCATCAGCCCTCATACTTATTAACAAACCCAACTCCTCCCTACTTAACCCTACTTTAAAATATATTTCCTCACCCCACGTCTCTTTTGCCGCAGCGTACAACCTCAGAGGTTCTGACTTGCTCACCTCGCATAACCAGGTCTGTATTTCCTGGTCTTGGAGTGTCTGTCTAACCACTCTAGTCACACTTCCTAACTCCCATCCTGGACCTTCCCCTTCATTCCACAAATTACTTAAACTTGTATTATCTAAAATACACTCCTTTAGTAGTCTTGAATGGGGCATAATCAAAATCCTTTCCCAAAAATTTACCAGACTCACTAGCCTCCTACTCCTTCGTGATAATAAACCTAAATCACCCTTTACCACTAGACCATTAATTTTATTATTTACACCTAGAATCCTTTTAAAGTAATTTAATTGCAACTTATCCAATTTCCCAGCTACTGCATATCCCCATATCTCTGCTCCGTAATGGATTATCGGCACTACTTTCGACAAAAATACTTCTTTAACCATTTTTAGTTTACTACTATTTCTCAGTCTACTGGCATGCAACATACTTACGCACCTTTTACCTTTCGTGACACAATATTCTATATGCTTACTTGCTCCTCCGCGTGCACTCATCTTACATCCCAAATACATCCATTCTTCCTTTACTGCGATTCGTCTTCCCTTAAACACAAATTCTGGGTACTCCGATGTTTTACCTCCCTTTCTAAATATCATTACTACTGTCTTATCTACATTCAATTCTAGTCGTTTTTTGTCCAAATACTCACCCAGGATTTGGAGCAGCTTTTGCAGTTTTTGTTCAGATTCTGCGATCAGAGCAATATCATCTGCGAACAGTAGCAGACATAGCAATGTAGTACGAAGTGTTACCATTGGTGCAGCTCGCTCCTACATGAATTTCTCAATTTCATTCAAAAACAAACTAAACAGCTTAGGTGATAGCGTACATCCTTGCTTCACGCCTTCAAACGATCTTACACTTGAAATTTTTCCCATCACCCGTACAACAAATTTTACCCATGCATACATTTCGCACACAATCAAAATAAATCCAACGGGTAGCCCCAACTGCAACAAAGCCTCCACCAGTAACTTACGACTTACATTATCGAACGCTCCTTTAAGGTCTACGAACCCTACGAACAAACGACCCCTTCTCTTTCTTGTATATTTCTTTACTAACACATCCAACACGAATATCTGGTCTAGTGTACTGTAACCCTCTCGAAATCCAGCCTGTAATCCACTTAACTTCCCTTTCTTTTCTAACCATTTTTTTAGTCTATTATCGATTGCCCTACAAAATAATTTACTCACCGTATTTCCCAACTGGATGGAGCTATAATTACCATGTTGACTTCTATCACCTTTCTTATATATCGGGACCAAAACTGATATACACCACTGGGTTGGCCATACTACGTGCTTCTGGATCGAAGAGAAGATCAAGGCCAACAGCGGCACCAGAAAAACACGACCCCACTTCCAAAGTGTAGTCGGTATACCATCAGTCCCTGGCGCAGACCCACCTTTCATAGTCTTCATTGCTGTCCAGACTTCCTCTTCTTTAAACGGCTGTAGTAGCTGAAGGTCCTCGTCGTCCATTGGTATCTTATCTTCACTCATAAGCTTCTCTTTTATCTCTTCGAGCTCTATCTGGTGCCTCATCGCTTCGTCGTCTTTTCTCTCGAGTACCGCCGGCCAAGTTTCCGCTGTTGGTGTGAGGTTCTCTTCTGTAGATGCAAGTTCCTTCCTAATACTACTCTAAAATTTCCTACTATTTTTGTCTTTATAACTCGTTTCTATTAACTTAAGTCTTGATTTATCTTCTTCTATCTTTTTTTGAGAAACTCACTTCTTATACTCTTTCCTTATCCTTCTATAATCAATTAGCCTATTTTTCAATTCTTCTCCATTTGACTCTTTCACTTTTATCAATGCAAACACTACTTCCCTTCTCTTCTTCTCACAATCTCTATAAAACAAGAGCTACGAGCTCATATGGCACTTGTACGAGTAGGCTGTACAAGAAAGTAGATGAGAACGTCACAAAATACACCCGCCATCCAAAAATGTGGTTCGGAAATAGAAATAGGATATTTAGTTTCACTCATTTCTGAGCAGTTCCGGCATCGTCTCGAGAGCATAGCCTATCTGCAAGTTTCCAGTACCCCCCCTACCTTGGCCGAATCCAGCCCGGACGCCAAATAACAAATCTAGGCCGCATAAACTCGGCACTGTCGAATTTGCATCTCATTCGGTTCATCCGTTTGGTTTTTGTGCATGTCAAAAGTCCCAATTCCCCTAATCGTGGTCGCATATGGTTCGAACGCATGTTTTACATGTCGAGGCCATCGATTCGTATCACCTATGAAGTTTCACTCGAATCAGACCACTCGTTCGCAATTTATAGAAGTTAATTTCCATATTTCTCTTCTCTTACTCCCCCAAAAATGCTCGGATCTAGGAACGGAAGTTTCAGGGGGTATGTTGTGTCAGGTTCGTAAGTCAAGATAATTCGGGTCGCTAATATGCCTGCAAAGTTTCGTTGTCGTTTTACATCTGGAACTATTCTAACTCACGACTACCGGAATTCCAAGAAACCCCCTCCAACTCCCCCCACAGAGCCCCGAAACCATCTGGCTCCGTCAATTTCATCTAGGCCTAATGCTTGTTCCATCCATTAAGTTTCGTCCCAATCCCTCTGCTTTTAGAGTTTCTTGAGTTTTCCACCCCCCCCATCCCCACAGGTATCGGACCCGACCCGGACGTGACACTGAACGTCCGAGGCGATAGCTCACCAGACAAGTTTCATTCAAATCCGATCACCCGTTCAAAAGTTATGCACGCCACTAGATTCCGGACTCCCCATCCACCCACTCCCCCCACGATGGTCGGGTCGGGGAAACGGCTGTTCTCAAGTCAATCTGTTCGAATCCCTGACATACCTGCCAAGTTTCATTGCCCTAGGACATCAGGAAGTATGCCGAACTCGCGGGATCGCTAGAAATCCGGACCCCCCCCCCCCACTCCCCCAAAGTGAGCGGATCCGTTCCGGTTATATCAGTCACGTATCTAGGACTTTTGCTTGTACTTTCCATCAAGTTTCATCCGGATCCCTCCACTCTAAGTGTTTTCCAAGATTTCCGGTTTCCCCCTCCAACTCCCCCCAGTGTCATCGGATCCTGTCTGGATTTAAAATGGAGGGTCTGAGACATGAAGTCCTTCCATATATCAAGTTTCATTAAGATCCGATCACCCGTTCGTAAGCTAAAAATATCTCATTTTTCCTATTTTTTCCGGATTCCCCCTCCCTCCACTCCCCTCCAGATGGTCGGATCGAGGAAGAGACAATTTCTAATTTAATTTGGTCCAGTTCCTGATATGCCTGCCAAGTTTCATCGTCCTACTTTATCTGGAAGTGCCCGAACTAGCAAAACCGGGACCGACAGACCGACTGACGGACAGAAATTACAATCGCTAATGAGTAAGCTCAAGTGCCATAAAAATCTTTTTTCCTCTTCCTCTTTGGTTTATTTTCTCTCCCTGTCACACTTACAGCTGCTTCCTGCATTACCCGAGATAATTGATTAACAGCTTCCTCTACTCTATGTTCCTCAATAAGACTATAACATGCATCTAAACTAGACTCAATCTGTACTTCTCCTAGTGCCCTAACATATTCTTTTTCTTCCATATCCTCAACGCAAATAGCCCTATGCACCTGTACATCACACTTTTCTCTTTTTCCTTTTGGGAGTTGCGATTGTCGATGACAACGCAGCTCAACTTCCAACTGTAATGGGACGTGGTCTGATCCAACTACCTGCAGAATCCTGAGATTTTTACACTCGGGCAAAAGAGACATATCAACTAAAATATAATCTATTACGCTCGGTGACCCCGAAAAACAAGTGAAGCCTCCCCCTAATTCAAAATCCTCTCCAACCCTACCATTAACAATCACCAAATTTTCCTTTCCCAACAATTCCAACAAATTTTCTCCCCATTTATTTCTTCTTCTTTTGTGGTCCTTACTTCTCCTCTCCACCATACCTCTCACACTATCATCCTCATTCACACAATCCCGGCCCCTATCCAATTCCTCAAGTTTACTTCTAGACAGATAACATACTTTGTCTTCACGCGTGTATGCATTGAAGTCACCTAGGATCATCACACGACAACCCGAGTACTTTCTCCTATAGAGAATAATCTCCGAATAAAGCAAGTCCCAGGTGTCTTCAAATGCATAACTGCTTGATTCTGGAGGTAAATAAACACTTGCCAACAGCAACACTTCGTTATTTTCCAGAGTGCTCACTACCCAAACAATGTTTTCTGACTTACTTTTCAATCTTGTATTTGCTTTGAATACTCCTCTCTTGATTAGCAGTGCGACACCACCGTAAACTCTTCCATCGGAGCTTTTCTTCCTCTCTTTTGAATGACTTTCGAATCCCCTCGTGTCCATGGGCATATCCTTCCAGGTTTCAACTAGACTTATTATGTCCCACTCCTTCGCTAAACACAATATTTTAAATTTCTCATCCGAAAAGCCTTGCACGTTCCAGTGGCCACATATATACACGCAAGGATCACCAGCCCCCGGTTCCTCCTGTATCCCTTCCTAGGCACTGGGTCTAAACGGGCCACTTGCATTATGACCGTTGCGGCTGGAACCTGCCCGCGGCGGGTTTCGTCTTGGCGGGGGCACTTCATTAGGGCTACTGCTAGCTGCACGCTTATAAGGCGTCTGTCACCCAATTAGAAGGGTGATGGGGAATTAGTAAGCTTCAACTTAGAAGTAAGCTAATAAGAATAAAAGAACGTGATAATTAATTAGTTAATTAATTAGTTACTGTCAGAAGAACATAGATAGCGTGGTTAACCCCAGGCCTTATAAGTCCAAAAAGAGAAATAATAATAATAATAACGAGAAGAAACCAAGAGTCTCAACATAGTCTTTACTTTCAGGGATATTCATAATTTTATTTACAAATCGCTGAACAGGATTTCTTTTAACTTAAAGATACTTTGACAAGATAATTCAACTACCGAGCATTACAAAAATAACACTTGGATAATGATCTCTTCCACTTATAAAACTTTATCTGAAACAATTGACCGTATTGTCCGGGAGACCGGATCGGCCCACCGGGAACCCGGACACCATTTGGCCTTTGTAACTGAATTTAACTTTCTGTTTATTTGACCTTATTATCTGGGAGAACGGATGCCGGTCCAAGGACCAAGCGCCACCGGGAACCCAGACACCATTCGGCCATTCTAATTGAACTTAAAACTTTTCACAGCACTATCGCCTGATACACGATCATAAATACAGAATTAAAACTACCTGGGTGACAAATATGCCGACGCTCACTGCTCTATCACAAATCACTCCTCATTCCCCACTGACTCTTTCTTCACCCAAATTCTGCCTCAACGACTCAGATCAAGCACAACCCCCTGTTTACAGACTCTTTTATCTTAATTCTGCGAATGCTGCGAATATACGGCGTCCCCTGTTTGTGAAGAACCTTATCTTGAGTCTGGGAAGTTTCACCCCTTATGCCAATAAAACTTTAACATTGCCCTTGTTGCTGCGGCTAATAATATTTTTCTATACAGGAAGCTTACAATTCCGCCCTACTTAAATATAAGTGTTAACGTAACAAAATCATACATATCCCTCTCCTTTAACATCACACACAAACTAGTAACTAACCCCTCAACATCAGCTAATATTTGCGCCTACAAAGTACAGAACATGTAAGTAAAATCAGTAAAATAATACATCAGTAATAAATGGCACACAAGTTAAAAGAACATGTTATTGTACTAAAGGGTGTAGGGTGTCAGAAGGTGTGTAGCTAAGGTAAGTAAGTAGTAGTAGTAAGGTAAGTAGCTAAACTACTGGAACTACTAGTGTTTCCCTTGGAAACAAGGCAGACCATATCTGCCGAAGTTTGAAAAACATGAAGATAATGAAGAGAATGATGATGCCGAATAAGATGCACAAAATATAGGTCAGTATGAAGTGTGTAGGTCTTTCGATATTTTCGTGGTTGATCTTTGCAGGTTCAGTAGCAAAGTCGGCCACTGGGATTTTTACTGATTTTTCAGAGATCTGATATCGTAAGTCTGTGGATAAGTTTTCGAACTTTGTGACTGTAGTTTCCTTGTCAAGGTTAAACTGGTTGAAAACGAAACCCAAATCAATAGTGTGTGCGGTCATTCCCATTGAAGGTTGCGGGACTTCGACCTCATGAATGGATTCTGAATAAAATTCTTCGGAGATGGTAAAGAACTCAGACATAATGGAACAATAGCGAGACAAACTAATAACTTGAGATGACGAAATACCAACATGGTAATAGTTAAAGGTGCGATTGCTCCCAACAGTGTTAGTCTTTGGGCAACGTAAGGTGATTGTAGTTGAGTTGGTGTTAGATGCGAAATAATATTCGTGGTTTGACAGCGGTTGGACATATAGTTCGTCCAGTGTGAGTATACTACGTTTACATAGATATTTTTCTGCCTTTTGGTCGTTTGTATATATTGCGTAAACGCAAGAACTTTTGCTGACAAACTTCCTTTCAATGAAGTGATTGCGGCAGACAATTTTCTGGTCAGAATGGAAACAATTATCCATTTCAGATTCGCTTAATAGCACATAGGATAGTGTGTCTGATGTAACACCCAGATAAGTTGCATCGAAGTTGTGCACAACACTATATAAAGGCTTGCCCAAGGCTGAAACATTGAAAAGGGCTGTAGGTGCAAGGAAAAGACGATACAAAAGGTAAGTCTCTTGGATTTTGGATAGTTCAAGTTGACAGACTAGAAGCAGTTTGCCTTCATGCCCAACAGGTTCGCATAGTGTGTGCTGAAGCGTTTCCAGAATTGAGCCATATTTGAAATCTGATATGGCTAATGTAATTCCTGCTGGTAAGGCAGCTTCGATAGTGCGAAGATACTGTATTAGGTTTTCTCCACCAACAATATCAATGGGTAACTTTCCCGACAAAGTTTGAATGAATCCATGCGAATAGGAATGAAGATGGTCAGCGAAGTCATCCAGATTTTGATTAACTTGTGCGAATGCACTTTCAACCACTGTCTCGACTCGTAAAACTCCCAAAGCAACAGACTCGGCAACTCTGATTGTAAATTGAGAGATTTCGTGACGCAATTTGGTAAAAGCTTCGGAAACCGCTTGCAAGGTGCGATTCTGTACATCGTCGAACCGGGCCTGTACTTCTGTGACTACTGAAGTGAATGATGTCATAAAGTGGACAATTTTACCCTGCTGACTTGATAGTCGATCAAGTTCGTCTGCAAGATGATTAACATCCTTTTTTGTTGCTGTCCCAAACATGACAGCGCTTATGTCACCGACAATTGGTATGAATCCGTTAGTCTGCCGACTGTTCCTCCCAGAATTTCTAGCATCGGTAAGAAAAACGAAGTCCTGGACAATAGAGGTAAGATGCCGTAAACGAGCGGTTAAAATGTTTCTTTTCACCGCCATGCGCCGCTGGAATTCAGCTACGAATAACTGCATTTCGGCATTTGTTGTTTCGGAACGATAAGGGACTGCATCCGCTTCCCAGGGAAATCCATACTTCTGGAATAGGTTTGTAGTGTCATCAATCTCTACTTGAAGCTGTTCAATTGTCTGCTGTAGTCTTTCCACTTGAAGGTAAAAGCAAATAAAAAAGAAATACAAGAAAGCTTGAAGGTATATTTTTGTTTTTCATAATTAGTTTGTTGTCTTGTTAACTGCTGTCGTTTTGCTTCTGACACTCTACCTATAGAAACTAGAATAACTCGAAATTCACAACTGACATGCCGTCAAACAAATATGCATACACGACTGACATACTGTCAAACAAATATACATACAATACAGTACACTAAGTGGTAAGTAAACGCTTATGTTATTTATAGACAACCCTCTAAAGCAATTTTTCTGTTTTCAGATAAGATCATCCTGCAACTGTAATGCCCTATTCTTTATAGTATTTTCTAGAAATATTTCTTAACGAATAAAATCCTGTAGATCTAACTGGTGTTGAAGTCAAAGGCTTACTTTCAGTTACTGTTTTATCTTGTGACAATCCAGAACTGAAAGTAGCTTCTGGGTTTTCAATAACTGATAAATCTGGGGCTAGCTTTTCATTTTCCCCGGAAAAATGAAAAGTATCTCCCCCTTCCACCGAAATATCATGGGCCGTTGCATATCCTGTTTCCGAATCAGAAGATCCCTGGATGAACCTCTGTTGATGCTGATCGGTACCCGTCGACGTCTCGGACGTATCTGCATTCGTCGATGACAAGTCCATGGTAAGTCCTTGTTCAGTCCTACTTTGGTTTCGTCTTTCTCCGTCTTCGGTCAGTGTTAACATGTCAGTATTGTTTGTTGACCTAGGGATTTCTAATGTCTCAGTCCAATACTTCGATGTCCCCATACGTGACCTTAAAGGATATCGCGGTTCGTCGTCATCATCATCTCGCTTGTCACTATTACTCCCTGTCTTTTCTCTCTGGGACAAATCTGTTTTTTCCGTCTTTCTTTTGGTTAATTCATTGCACAAATCCAAATACTGCTCGTTTTGAGATAAAAACAAGCTTGAACTTTTGACCTTTTTGAGAAGTCTCCCATTCACTATTCTTCTTTTACTCTTTGGTCTCGAAAGAGATGCCAAAAGATACACATTTTCATACAAAACTGAGAGTACTAAATATGGACCCGTATAGGCATAAGTTGTTGATTTCCTACCGTGTGCAGTTTTGTCCTGTACAAAAACGATATCTCCTTCCCCAATACGTATGTCCTTTGCATCTTTATTATACTGCTGTGCTTGCTTTTCCCTTTCATTTCTGAGTTCTCTTACACAGATCTGATGTATTTCAAAGATACTCTGTACTAATTGAGTGACATAATTCTCGTAGCTGTCAACGTAACTGACGACCGGTCTTTTGAATTTGACATCTAATAGTGTCCTTCCTGGAATGCCATGAATTAGCTGAAAACTACTGTATGATCGGACCAAATTTAAAGAGGTATTCATGGTCAGCATGATTTGACCTAGAGTATCATCCCAGTCTCCAGTGATCTCGTAACATGCATGTTTCAAAATTCTTTTAAAAAGTTTTACTTTTGACTCACTGCTAGAATTACACTGAGGGTTATAAGGAGAACTGTAAATTTTTCTTATTCCCAGTTCCTCGCACATTTTTCTGAAAAGGTCAGAATTGTAGTTCGACCCATGGTCTGTCAACAGAACATTTGGAATCCCGTAATAAGAGAAAACTGAATCCCAGAAGTAACGACAAGTGGTTTCCGTGTCTAATGTTGGTACTCCTTTAAGCACCACGTGACCGCTAAAAAGTTCAACGCTGATAATAACATATCGGTTTCCGTTACTGGTTATCGAAAACGGTCCTGCTGCATCGCTTGACCAAGCCGAGAAAATTTCAGTCGGACAAATATTTTTCCCTAGCTTTGGTTTCGCAGCTGGAACTCTACTATTTGCTTTTCCGCAAAATTCGCAATTTTCAATCCATTCCGCTACTTTTTTCGCCATCTTCTCAAAATAACAAAAATTTCTCATTTTCCACAAAGTCCGTTCGTAACTGGCATGTGCCGCCAGCATCACGTGACAATGAAATAATCGTAGTATACCTTTAATCATAGAACAAGGAATAAAGAGCTGAGATTTTATATTGGTACCAATATTTTTGTTTTCCTTATTCGATGATTCCGGGTTATACTTAACGCGAGAGTACTCCATCATATAGTATCAGTTCTTGCAAAACGTCGTATAGCCATGGCGCATAGAAGGTTTCATTTCCTTCTTCTTCTCTTTCCATTCAACATCTAGCATAATAATGCTAGGAACACTGTTGCAGGGATTTAGACTTGAACTGGACCTAGATTCATCAAAAACATCGTCGTCGTGGATCCGGACTCCCGAGGACGGAACAAAATTTTTGGCTCAACGGAAAAACAGCGCTCAGAACCCTTAGACTCTCTGGTCAGATTCTGGCCTTCAATAAAAAATCTACCTGCAGGACTTTTCAATAATGAATCCGTGGGCATAGCCAATGACGGATCATTCGGGCCCGTAACCTCGTTGAGCATATCCCTATCTTTCTGTAGGGATTACCTAGCTTTTTCTAGGGGGCGATCGCCTATTTCTAGTCCATCCATAGTCCCTGTGCATAACTTCCCATTCCTAGTTAATAGGTCAACAACAACTTTCAATTCGGGGTCTCTCACCTGTTCCCGTCTTATATCGTCGGCCTGAACATTCAACAGGTCGATCTCGTGGGTAAACACTGAGGCTGACAAAAATTCGGCCTCAGTTTCCGTCAAATCAATAGGCCTCGTCTTTTCAACTAGATCAGCCGCAGGTCTACTTAAGATATCCGCCAACTGATTATGCGCTCCGCTAATATGCCGAAATTCCAGTGACTTATTACTAAATAACAACCCGATTCGAAACATTTTCGATGTTAGGTTTCTGTTTTTCTGCAAATACTGAAGATTTTTGCAGTCTGAGAAAACAACTGTCTTTTTCCCCCAGGTACAGAATGAAATGGCTGGACTTTGAAGTGCGTCATATAATCCGTACAATTCTCTAACGACTGAGCTTTGTTTAGAGAACGGTCAAGAAAGAACTTTGCTGTACGTACATATTATTCCCATTTTTCCTATCTCGTTTACTTGACAAACAGCAGCACCTACTGCTTTTTCCGAAACATCAACAAAAATGTAACACGGTTTTTCAGGATCATACATTTGAATGTGAACGCTGCCATCTCGTCTTGTCAGTTCAGCCTTCAACTTTAACCAATTTTTCTCCTGTTCTTCGCTCCAAAACCATTCTTGACCTTTCCTTAACAACTTGGTAAGAGGTGCAATTATATCTCCGTAAGATAAAAAGAACATTTTGTAATAATTGAACAATCCAAGTTGCGATCTCAGTTCCTTGACCTTCAATGGCCTACCCATTTTATCAATTGCTCTGATCTTTTCAATCCGTGGCTCAATCTTCCTAGACGAAATGACATAACCCAACACATTCACTTTCTGTTTGAAAAATTGACATTTTCCAATCCCAATCTTTACTTGATGCTTCCTGAGTCTCGCAAATACTTTCCGAAGTTGCTCAAGGTGATGACGCGGGTCAGGCTTATCCCCTTTTACATAAACATCATCAACAAATGTCTTTACGAATGGATATTCTGAAACTTCGAACAGCTTCGACATGAACAAACAAAAGCTTTTTGGACCGAAAAGTGAGCCCATCGGTATCCTAGTAAAAGAATAACCACGTCCTGTCAATGGTGAAATAAATGAAAAGAATTTCCTGTATTCCGGTCTAATTTTGATGTTGAAAAATCCGTTCTTCATGTCAATTGTGGAATAGTAAAAACCAAATCCAAGTTCATTTAAAACATTATCAATCCTCGGTAAGCCAAAACCTGCATCATGCGCGAACTTATTAACCCCTCTTAAATCAATGATGTATCTGGTATTCTCCAACGTTAGTGGCCCCTCGCCTATCTTATTCCCTGAATTCTTACGGATCAGGAAAACTGGAGAAGTGAATCTGGAAGTACTTTCACAAATAATTCCACTTTTTAACATGGCTTGAATATGTAATTCTAAAACCACTGCCATCTCATGAGGGATACGGAACTGCTTTACAGGGGGAATATCAGCATCCAAGGCAATGTCAGGTTGATACTCCAACAAATCGCTAGTACCCACGTCATATGGGTGACATGCAAACTATCGTCGGTGTGATATCAAAAGTTTCTTAAAATCGGCCATAACACACTGAGGTACACTACTCAAATCCAAAGAGCTAGGAACTCCTCATCTGTTAATTCCTTCTTTTCGCTGTTTCTCAGCTGCTTCTCGCTTTCAGAATTCAAATTGCCTGAACTTGATTGACTGTCAGTTCCTATCGTTTCTTCTGAAAGTGAGAGTGGAGCTACCGACTCCTTACCCATTTCTTCATATCTTCCCAGCAATAATGAGTGTTTTAAGGTTAAAACTTCATCAGTGTCGTTAAAGACCATAACATGTGTCTTTGAATTAATTGCTTCAAGAAAAGAATCATGCACCTGAAACTCGCATTCTTTTTCAGGCGTGAAAATGATCGTACTACCATCTGTCAACAGAGATTCACTCAAAGGTTCTACTCTACATTCAACTACACGCATACTGTGCGGTTGAACACATACATCACTTCTAACTACGACACTCCCATAAGACAAAGCCTCACTTGCAAAATAACGTTCCGAGTTCATCCTGTCTCCAAATTCTAATGATCTTTTTCGGAAGTTTAAACTGGAATCAAGGTATTCTAACAGGTAGTAACCCAGGATGACCTCAAAAGGTAAGCCTTCTATAACGATACACTCCCAAAATAAATCAACATTCTTGGTGGAATCCTGTAGCAGTATAGGTAACTTGGCTACACCTAGGACACTTAGATAATCTCCCGACAAGGTCCTAATCCTAATCCCACTGGGCTTCAAACGTTTCTTATTTTCCTCAGGTAAACCGTCAAATAATTCTTGGCTGATGAGGGTACGTTCGGATCCTGTGTCAATAAATGCATTCGTTTGCTTTCCGGCTACTTTAAGGTTACTAAACAAAGGAAAAATATTCACTGATTTTTCAGACTGATTTTTACCTTGAACCAAACTTACAATACTGAACTTCTGTTCTGGGGAATTACTGTTAGTTTTACCAAGCTTGTCCCCCTTGTCACAAGTTGGTACTTCTAGTTTCCCGAGGCGGACCGAACTTCGTTCGTTTCGCTCTCGATAGCCTGTCTTCCTCGTTTTTCAATTTCGCAGTTGTAGGTGTGATGATCCATTGTCTTACATAACACACAAAAAACACTCCGGGGACCCTCTGACCGACTGCGATTACGCCTTCTCTCTTGTTCTCCCTCTGAGCTAACCGTTGCCGCATTAACCTGGACCCTTCGCTCATTCCTATCCATGGACTGGTCCCTAGACCTGAGAGGAACGTTTCTATCCCATGACCTATCTCTGGGAAATCCCTGATTCGACGGCCTCTCCGACTGACCACGGCTCCGAGATCCAGCATTCTGGTAGTTCTGCCTGTAACCAACAAGGCCCCTTCTATTATTGAACTGCTGCTGATTTCCGCGAAAAGGTGTTGATCTGTGAAATGGCCTTCCCCTTGTATATTGCTGCTCCCTTTGCCTGTTTCCTGTAAACCGGACACGGCCTCTCTCTTGAAAATTCCGCTGGCTTGTACCGGCCAAATTCATGTCACTTAAATTGGCCGCCAAATACTCGACCTCTGTTCCCCTATTATTGCCAACGCCATGAATTCTCTCGTAATTTTTAGCGAGCTCCAAAGCTCCTGCAAAATCCGTGGTATCAGCGATTCGCTCTAATACGAACATACGAACAGGACCGCGCAATCCTTGCTCAAATGCCTGTAATTTCAAGACTTCAAGAGTGTTCCCTATGGCTGTTCGTCCCGTGGAATTTGCGTAGCTCTCAGCTTCTTGGTGTATTCTCATCCAAAACTGCGTTGCCGGTTCATTTTCGGCCTGCCGATGATTCATCAAATTTTGCAACCTGTCAGCGGGAGTTTTAACAGACCCAAAACTTGATTCCAAAACCCTTCCCAGGGCATCTAAAGTCGTTACCTGCGCGTAATTCTCAATATAGCTCGCAAATGGTTCACGAGCTAAAAGAGGTGCCAATTCGGTGATGACACGGGCTTCCGCTAACTGATTAGACCGCTGAACCCTTTTTAGGTGCTTTATCCAGCTACTTATTTCACTTGCCCTTGTTAGAGGCGGAACTAGCGTCAAAGGATCAATCGTACTGAGTGTACGAATAATAGTAGTCTGTGCTTGTCCCGTAGACGCGGCAGTCGAATCTGCCGGTAAAGGAGGGGGGTTAGGGATAGACATCCTACCTTACTCTCGGCGTTGAAATCTCCTCTGCTTGATGATCAGAAGGTTGTGTCTTGTGTGGTCGCTTTTTGTGTTAGTCTTTCTGATGTGGTCGGTTTTGATACTCTGTATTTTCTTTCCTGGAGTGCGAAATGTCAGTGAGCGCCTTGCCACCCAAGATTTTAAGCGATAGCGTAAAAGTATTATAGTCACCAAATTATAAGGCGTCTGTCACCCAATTAGAAGGGTGATGGGGAATTAGTAAGCTTCAACTTAGAAGTAAGCTAATAAGAATAAAAGAACGTGATAATTAATTAGTTAATTAATTAGTTACTGTCAGAAGAAGATAGATAGCGTGGTTAACCCCAGGCCTTATAAGTCCAAAAAGAGAAATAATAATAATAATAACGAGAAGAAACCAAGAGTCTCAACATAGTCTTTACTTTCAGGGATATTCATAATTTTATTTACAAATCGCTGAACAGGATTTCTTTTAACTTAAAGATACTTTGACAAGATAATTCAACTACCGAGCATTACAAAAATAACACTTGGATAATGATCTCTTCCACTTATAAAACTTTATCTGAAACAATTGACCGTATTGTCCGGGAGACCGGATCGGCCCACCGGGAACCCGGACACCATTTGGCCTTTGTAACTGAATTTAACTTTCTGTTTATTTGACCTTATTATCTGGGAGAACGGATGCCGGTCCAAGGACCAAGCGCCACCGGGAACCCAGACACCATTCGGCCATTCTAATTGAACTTAAAACTTTTCACAGCACTATCGCCTGATACACGATCATAAATACAGAATTAAAACTACCTGGGTGACAAATATGCCGACGCTCACTGCTCTATCACAAATCACTCCTCATTCCCCACTGACTCTTTCTTCACCCAAATTCTGCCTCAACGACTCAGATCAAGCACAACCCCCTGTTTACAGACTCTTTTATCTTAATTCTGCGAATGCTGCGAATATACGGCGTCCCCTGTTTGTGAAGAACCTTATCTTGAGTCTGGGAAGTTTCACCCCTTATGCCAATAAAACTTTAACATTGCCCTTGTTGCTGCGGCTAATAATATTTTTCTATACAGGAAGCTTACACGCTTACGATTTGTGCTATCCTGATCATCACTTCCCTTGGATTCCACAGAGCCGTATCTTGTCATTCCTGACATGACGCTCACATCACTATTCACACTAGCACTTCTTGTTCTAGGCTCATTCACCTGCTCAGATTGCAAGCTAACGCTACCCCTTTGGTCTTGTGACCCCTGGTTTTCAGGCTGTGCCGGAATCCTGGATTCAGGCAAACTTCTCGTTTTCTTTTCTTCCACTCTGTTCTCAAAAATCACTCCGTCAATAATGAGAGATGTGCCTCTAAGTCTCACATCTCTTTTTTCTTCGATCGCCTTTTTCATCTCCACCTTCAGCTTATTTCTTGCCTGCCTTTCTTCAGGTGTAAAGTCACTCGATACAGCTACGCCAAAGGGGCGGAGCTTTCTGGCATTCCTGATGATCCAGTCTCTTGTAGCGCTGCTTGCAAACTTTACAAGTAATGGCTTAGGATCATTTGCTGACCTTAGTCGGAATGCGTCAGAAATATCGTGTTCGGTGATGTTGACATTCGGTAGGATGGACTTCATAACTAGAACAAAATCAGATCGCAGTGACACGTTCCTATTTTTTGGAGCTAGACCGTAGAAAACCAGGTTCGATCGCCTGAGTTCTTTGTCTATTGCTGACAGACGACGTTCGTAGTTCGATAACCTAATGTTTTGATTACAAACTTGTTGTTCGCATGATTCTACTTTGCTGGTAAGCTCGATTTTTAGACTTGACAGCCCTTTGTTAAGATCCTCGATCACAGACGGTAAATTCACCAGTGGAGCAAGGGTTTGTTGTATTTCCGCCATTTCCTGTAGGAACAAATCCTCGGATAGTGACATCTTCAAGTGAAAAAATAACAACAGCAAAAGTCTTGACTTAACTTTACGTGAGGGCTGTGCCTCACGGATGCTTCCGTAATCCGGCCAAACTTTGCGAGGACAGCCCACCTGCTATGCCTGCCCAAAGACAGTAAAAGTGGGAAAGACCGGAAACTCCCGTAAGCCCCATGAGTCGCAACAATCAGCGCCGTTTAGCGGTTGGACTTGGTGGAATTTCGGCTGGTAGATGATTCATGTAATCAGAGCAAGAGGGCGAGGTTCGGGTGAATCGTGTTCACACGGGCTGAAACAGCAGCCAATTCTCGATCAGCGGCTGATTTACGTGCGTAATTAGCAGCAAAAAAAAAAAAAAAACATCAGCCGCTAATCCTCAAAATAGGCGTATATTTGTATCGCGGCACCGATCGTGATACAGTAAATCCTTTGCAATGTGACCTTTGATGACTCTTGGGACACTAAACAAACCGTAATTAGGGGAATTAGGTCAAGCTTGGCGAGTTTTATTAGGCCAATCCAGTTCAAACTTTGTCAGACCAATGTGAACATAGTAGAATTTTTACATTAAGCATCCCAGGATTAATAAAAGATCTAAGAAAAGGTAGAATAATTTTCAATTTCAACAGTGTATGTTCTGTTTATATTCGTTTCCGTTGTTTTTCTTTGAAAAGTAATACTCAATATAATAATACGACAACACTAAATTATATCATTATGTTCTTGTATTATTTATATTTATTACCAATTATATTTTATGTTCTCATTTAAAAACAAACATTTTTAGATGAATTTTATTTCTTTTAACTTAAATGCCGAGTCGTCTGAAATCTGTCAACATTCAATTTGTGACTTTTTTCTAGTCTGAAGACTATACAAGTCAGCTATATTTGACTTCAACAAACTCACAAGATGTTTGTGTTACTTTTTAATTCTGTTTTTAATTCACCCGTAAACCTCAAACAGTCGTCTGAACAGATCAGCCGATGTTTACGCGCTTGTTTCGGTCCCGTGTGAACAAGCTGAACAGTTCAGGTGTTCTAAAAAAAACTCTAATCCATTTTTACGATTAAAAACTCTCCCCTTAGCCTACAGAATGAGATTACGTTGTAAGTTGCTGTGTACCGTATCCTTGAATTTGTTTAAGTATTTTCTTGCTTTCACCAATTTATCAAGTAACCTATTTGAGCTTCTATTAAACTTCGCACAGGCTGAATCACTTGTGGCCAAATTCGGCGTTTGCAGTAACAAATCGCTAAATATTTGCAACTGCATAAGTTTGTCAGTCGCTTACTATATTTTTCCCAGTCAGCTTGGGCTTGGGCTTCAACAGCCAAACAAAGACCCTTGCCAAGAAGAGCCGAATATCGGTCGCAAACACTGTAGCTGACTCCAAGTTTAGCAATCATTTATGAAGAGCATGCTTTCTTCCTTCAGATTTCCTCTTCAACTGAAATAAAAGCAAGTAGGAACACAATTAATCACTTTTTTTTTAGTAGAAGAGTGCTGAATTCACGGGCAACCACTAATTTAAAGTCAACTAATATTGACAGACACTGTGGATTCACACCCTCTTGCTTTGATTATATGAATCATCTAGCTCGAAATTGGACAAAGTCCAAACGCTAGGCAGCGCATCAATCGATTTTCATCGACGCGGTTTTAGCGGAGTTGCCGGTCTTTCCCACTATTATTGTCTTTGTGCCTGCCGACAGTAAACACTGTATTTCACGGTCAGGTCCTAATTCAGATTTATATGATCACGGACGTGACCTTGTTTTCAAATGCGACCGCGCGGAATGAATGCCGGCAGTGAACTGATAACAACAGTCAACTGTTAGCTCATAATCATCTTCGATAATGAGGAGTTTGCAGCTTTTGCTAGTTGGCGTACCTGTTCCGGTGTATTCGATGGTAATAACTTGGTTCCCAATTGTAAGACATGCAAGGGACTTGTAAGTAATAATCGGCCGTTATGCTACAATCATCTTCAGGGATGAGGGGTTTGCAACTTTTACTAGCTGGTGTACCCATTATTTTTATCTGGTGAACTTGATGTCTATTACGGGAGAGGGACTTGTAACTAAGAATCGGTTCACGAGGGGTTTCAACTTGTCTATCGCTGTAACCCGTGATTAACTGTTTACGCAACGGGTAGAAACGATAATGTAAAACAATGAAGTAGTTTCGTAATAATTAATAGTGTCATCCTCGTTTTTTTTTGTTGTTTAGGGCAATCGATAGCCTTGATGAGCTGATCAAAGTATATGTCATCCATTTTTTTGAACAAAAATCAATCATGAGATAAACCAGTTTGAAAGTTTCAAGGGGGTGGACAACTTCAGGAGGAAGGTACGCAATGAAACCAAAAATCGGCGATAGCAGTTGTGAGATCTGTAGGGGAATTTTAAGCAACAGTCGACAGTTATCTTATAATCATCTTCGGCAAAGAGAGGTTTGCAGCTTTTGCTAGTTTGTCACCTGTTATTTGTTTCCGGAGTATTGGATGGTAAGAAGTATTTGGTTCCCAATGGTAAGATATGCAAGGGACTTGTAAGTAATAATCGGCTGTTATGCTACAATCATCTTCTGCGATGATGGGTTTGCAACTTTTGCTAGCTGGTGTACCCATTATTTGTTTTATGTTAACTTAATGTAACCTAGGATTAACTGTTTACAGAACGGATACAAACGAAAATGTAAAGCCATGAGGTAGTTTCATAATAATTAATAGTGAAATCTATGGTATTTTAATCCTGAAAAGTTACGGATAGCTTTATAATACCAACTAGATTATATAAGATATTGTTCCTAGTTTTCATCAGTCACGATGTCTACGATTGAAAAGGATAAAGCTCAACTGACTGCAAAGTTAGTTTAGTCCCTTCTTCCTATATTATTTTGTTGTTGTTTTTACAACGCTGAAGAATAGCTTTTGATTAATTTTTTTACAACATCCCGTTTAAAAAGCTTCGATATTAACAACTTCAGCATTAACCGACAGCGAAGAAACAAAACCAGTTTGAAAGTTTAAAGAGGTTGACAACTTTAGTAGTAACGTACACACTAAAATCAAAAATAGGCGATATCAGTTGTGAGGCATGTAGGGGACATCAAGAACAAATAAAAGCAAGAACTGCTGTCTCCCTATCTTTGTCATACTATCCTGCGCGCTTGCGGAGGCAGGCAGTGCAAACCAGTTGTTTCTCACTATTCCTCGTGGAAGGACGTTGACAGGCATGAGACCAAATAGAAGGTAAGAGACATAGCATTAGTTTTACGAAGGAATAAGATTATAAAGCTTTCCATGGTTATGGAAAATAGATGAATATATGAAATGAAAGAAGGATAATGTTGGACAGAATGATGATGAATATTAATTAATGATGACAGAAAGGATGAATATATGGGAAAAAGATTATAAGGAGAGTTAAAAAGACAGAAAGAAAGATGGAAGGAAATGCACTGAGGTCGAGAATGAAAGAAGTAAAAAAGAGAGGAAGAAAGAGTGAACAAGAAAGTACTGAAAGAAAGGAAAAGAAAAAAAAGACAGAATAAGACGAAAACATCAATTGTATTATGTTTTAGAGAATTGTATAGCCCTTCTGGCCCCTCTTCCACTCTGGAAGAGCCCTGGTGAGCGCCTAAGCTCACCATGTCTTGTATTGATGGTATTGAAGTTTTTTAGATGGTTATATATTTATTGTACCATGTTCAAGACAAGCAGTTTTCATATACAGTGGATGTTGTTAATGGACATGGTGGTCCAATAATATGTTCTGTTTATGTTTTGTGTTCTTTTAATTTATCAAAAACGAAATTCAAAGGGACGTTCATGCGTCGTTGTGGACGGAAAACTCTTCAAACAGATTTTATGAAAAGGCGGAGGCAGATAAGTTTGTAAGACATGGTAGGCAGTATGCCATGGTAGGCAGTATGCCACGTATAACCCCCTCGGTTGTTCGTTGACCAACGCGCCGCTAGCTGATTTTCTTGGAATTCTTTACCTCTGCATAAGCGGATTAAAAGTTTCGTGGCTGACAGTGTGGTTTACTCTCTTGCATTGTGGAGCCTCCCAGGTGGCACCGTCATATACGTTACAATGGGTATTCCGTTGGTCGAAACACTATTTCAAAGAGGGGGATGGATTGTTGTTAGTATTGGTTAGATGGCACAATGCTTGGAATTAAGAACAGAGGACGCTCGCGTTGTATAATGCAGTTAGTTGATAAGGAAGCAACTTATTGTACGGAGACTTATTCCTTTTGATACAAGGGATGTTAAGCATAAAATTATTTGTTTTAGATCACCGATGTCTCTAAATCTCAGCGAGTCTTCGTCACTGAACGGAGCGGATTTTTCTTCGGTGCTACTCGCTGTCAAGAAAAGCGACCCGCCTCCTCATATAACAGTTACAATTAGGAGTAAAAAACTTGAGGCAGCTACGGAATCCGACCTCTGGGATGCGGTGAAGTGGTTAACGGATAAAGATAGAACCTTTTTCGATCTGTTTTTGGGTGACAAAGTAGACTCTTTGGACAAGGTCCAGGCGCTCATTAAGCATTTGGCAGCAATGCTGGGGGAGTCAACCCAGCCTACTCTGGCAATACAGATAATCCCAGGACAGTCATTGAACCCACCGCCTTCAGAACAACAACGAGCTTCGAGGAACCCTGAACCCCAACCTGGTTGCTCTAAAGATCCCGACCAGGGGATTCCTCCGTCGGTTTCTCTCGCAGATGTTATTTCTGAGTTGGAAATTTTGAAAGCGAAGGTTTCAACTTTATCAGCGGTACAACGGGCAAAACGGGAAGTATTTGATTTGATTACTTCGCCTTCTGGACAGGCTCCAGTGCCCCGATTAATTAATCGTTTAAGAGACTTAGTGGATGCAGGCAAAAGAGCCCGGGATAAGGATTTGGAAAAGTTTGAGGTCGCTTATGCGCAAGTTTTAGCGTTCCAGGATTTGCCATATTTTGAATTGGCAAAAAGTGTTGTTAGTTTGATTGGTTCGGACGTGCAGAAGGAAGGGGCGAAGGAATATTTGCGCATGTCAAAGTCGAAATTTAAGGCAGCAACTTCGGCCTCCCACAGTAACGAGGATAAAAGCGCGGTGACGGACGATGCCGTTTCCAAGGCGGTAGCAGTGGCCTTTGCTCAACAGCAGGCTTCTCCGTGGAATCGTCCTTTTAGACCTTACGGTTATTGGGATAGGGGTATGGCCGGAGGTCGAGGTAGGGGATCGTTCCGTTTTTCATACCCCTACACGTATGGATCCAGACCGGATTCTCGAGTTTGGATTCTCGAGAATGGGCCATATTTCAACTTCTCCTAGTTGTAAAGGAGTGCCGAAGCCCAAAGAATAAAACAGGTTAAATTTATTGTCAGTTTCATACCGGTACTTATGTTCTATGAACCTGGGTTTTTTGCACTGTAGTTATATTCGGTTTTGTTATGTAGTACTATAGGTTTACATATAACCTTTTATATTTGATTTAAAAAAAAAAAAAAAAAAAAAAAAAATTCAAACTAGGCGTCAAAGAATGGACCGACGAATTGTATTTTTTCTTTCAGGATTGCAACGTGTGGGTAGGTAATGGAGGTTTGCAGGTGGACCCGCCAATAGTGTTTCCACGCGTGGTGGAATTCAGTTCAGTTGAAGCTTGGACAGACCGGCAATGGCAATGGCAACGCGACTCGGGTTCTTTTCAGGCGGGGGGCTTAACTAGCCATGTGCACGAGTGGGAAGAATTATTCACGCATTTTCATTGTGATAACAGGACAGAAATTTTATCTTGGATTAGAGAGGGAGTGCATCTATCTTCATTTTTTCGGTCCTTCGTTGGTTCTTTCACAAAAAGAGAAGTAAACTCTCCTGTTCCGGTTTCAGTGGAGCTTCCCAACGCTCGTAGTTGTAGCGCATTTCAAGAATTTGTGAGTGAACAGTTGAAGGAAAGCATAATTAACGGGGCATTGGTTCCATGGGGACGAGTTGGAGAATGTGACCCTCCAGCCCTAGTTATGCCCTTGACTATTGAACCCAGTAAACCTAGGTTGTGCCACGATGCTTCATATTTGAATTTATGGATACGGGACAATCCGTTTACGTTAGATGCGTTATTAGATATTCAGCCTTATCTGGAAAGTGGAGGCCTCGTTTTTAAAGCTGATGATGCAAAAGGTAAAAGTTACAATGCTTAGCCGGACTTTCTTCGGGTGTCGTTGGAAATGCGTGCACCTCTCAGGAGAAGTTCAAGATTGGTATTATGTATTTACCGCGCTTACTTTTGGATGTAAGTTATCTCCGTTTATTTACCATACAATTGGTAAGATTATTCCTGTTGTGTACCGACGGGCGGGCGGTTTTGCTTGGCGATATTTAGATGATACGTTATTTTATACGAGTCCTGGGATTCAAGCCGAAAGATTGGCAAAAGCGGGCGCGAATTTTGTCAAGGCCTTGACGGCCAAGTTAGGATTTTATTTATCATTGAAGTGTGAGTTTAAACCAGTGGCGGTCATTCGTTTCTTGGGAATGATAATAGATTTGCATCAATCGGCGTTCATATTACCGGAAGAGAAAATTGAGAAGTTTGAGAATTTGCGGCTTGACATCCTCGCCAAGAAAGGCGTACCTCTCAGGGATATGCAGGTGTTTGTCGGGAAAATAATGAGTTTTATCCCGGCGGTTCCACACGCACGCTTGTTTCCTAAAGCATGTAATCTTATGATTTCTCAATTGGTTATTTTGGATAGCAATACCATGGAATTAACGGTGGAAGCGAGATCCGAAGTTGTGTTTTGGGCTTTTTTAGCTTCGGCCCCTAGAGTTTTTCCATGGAGACCCGCTTATCACAATTCGGTTGAATTATCCACTGATGCAAGTGGGTACAAATGGGGGGCGTCTTGGCATTCACCTCAGGGATTGTTGGTTTTTTCTGATTTCTTTTATGAGCGGTCTCGGGATGACCCAATACACGTCAAAGAAGCAGAGGCTTTGTTATTAGCACTTACTTCATTGGATGATAAGCTGATAAATGCAAGGATCCGGATGAAGGTGGATAACACGGCTGTGGTCCAAGCTTGGAATAATAGTGGGGGGCGTGATCTCAAATTAACAAGCGTATTCAAACGATTGTTTTACATGACACTCAGGTTGAACGCGACATTGAGCTTGGTTTATGTGAGATCGGAAGATAACGAAGCTGATGCACCTTCAAGGGTCATCGACAAACAGCATTGTCGTTAATCGTCCAGTGCTTGGTCGCTGATCCAGCACCATTTCGGCGGTAAACGGGGGCATACATGGGACTTGATGGCTTTGGCTTCAAACGCCAAAAGAGGTCGAGACGGTCGCCCTTTACGGTTTTTCTCCCCTTTCCCCCAACCAAACCATGCAGGAGTTGATTTGTTTGCCCAAGTTCTACCGGTTGATCAAAATTATTACGTTTTTCCTCCATTTTGTATGGTGGGACCGGTTTTGTCGTTCCTTAAGGGGTCGGGCGTCATGGTAACGATGGTCATACCGGACAGAGGTGGCGATGACCCCTGGTTCCCTATGTTACGTGATGTTGAACTCGCCCGTATTTTGTTGGGTGGTACAGGAGATCGGAGTGTTTTATTGTATCCTTCCCGTAATGGTTACGTCAGGGATAAGCGGGGTCTTCAGTTCCCATTAGTGGCAGTTCGTTTGCGTTTTTAGTTGTCCGTTATTTTTTTATTTCATTAATAAAAAGGGTTTGTCGTTTAAATTGCAAGAATTATAGTTTAGTCGTTTTTAGGGTGTCCCGATCGACCCCTCTTCTCCCCCACCAGTTCCACAGGAATGGGAAGAAAGAAGACTGGAATTACAAGAAGTTCTTGACTCGTCAAAGTACGGTCGGAAAAAGCAAAAGTCGAGAGAAGATATTGGTGAATTTTTGACTCGATTTAAATCGAATTTATATTTGTGTAAACCCATTCATTTACTTTATTTTCTTATCGCTCGGGAAAAAGGCGCGAAGACAGTTTTGCACAACATTGATTGTTTAAATCAAGGTACGCAAAACGTAGACTGTGTTTGTAGGAGGGATTTGGCAGCGGGTACTGTGGATAGTATGATTGGGCAAATGATGTCCATTTTTGATAGATTGGATAGAGTTGGAAAATGGGACGAGGCTCGACAGACAGGAAACCCCGCGAGGTCATGTCAGCTTCAGGATTTTTTGAAAGCGACAAAAGTACAGCAGTCGGAGGCAGCGGTTAGACCGAAACAATCTCCCCCTATGTTTTTGTGGAAATTAAGGTTGATCAGCACTTTATGGTTGCAACGTTTCGAACAAAGTTCGTCAAATGTTGAACGTGTAAAGTACGCGCGAAACAGAGCATTCTTTTTGGTCCAGTTTTTCGGGGCTGAGCGAGCATCAGATTTGGCTTTAACAAAATGTAAGGAATTATTGTTTTTCCCAGATCGACAAGGAATTTTATTTAATCATACGATGGGCAAGACTTTGAGGGATGGAGGGACTAATTCATTCGGGGTTTTTAGGCTTCAAGACCATTTGTTGTGCCCGGTGAAAGCTGTAGAGGATTATATTTACCAGGTTGTTCAGTTGGGTCTTCATTTAGTATACGGTTTTGTGTACCGTGACATAAAAGGTGATAATCTTTACAACCACCCGGTTTCTTATTTTTGTATTTATAGGGCCCTTAAGGAGGCCCTCGAAATTTTGGGGGTTAATGAGGGTGAAACCCCACACAGTTTACGCGCCGGAGGAGCGGTAACTCTAAAAACGGCGGGTGCAGATATGGAGGAGATAATGTCGGTCGTAGGTTGGAAATCGTTGGCTACAGCAGAGTATTATATTGCATGGAAAAGAGCTATGTCATCAGAAGGTCATAAAGACAAGTGGGACAGTCTTATATTATCATCTGATAAGTATGAGGGTTTGAACAAGTTGAAAGGGTTTTCTTCGATGTTCCCGTAAGTGTCATAAATCTTGTTTGTATTTGTTATTATTAAATGGTTGTATTCAAAAAAAAAAAAAAAAAAAAAAAGGTAGTTTAGAGGACAAAGATAGGAAAATTATTAGGTTGTTTATAAATTGAACGGGTCGTTTCTGATGTTCCCGTAGTTGTCATAATTGTGTTTTGTTATTAAGGAGTTGGGGTTACAAAAAACAAAAAAAAAAAGGAAGAAGTTATTACCATTGTTGAGTATGGGCGTCTGATAAGGATGGGCCAGGGAGGGTTAGAGATATTATAAAAGGGAGTGTCAGGAATGTGTGGCGGAGATTTGAGATAGCCGGGTTGGGTTCGGGAGGGTTAGTTCACATACCCTATCTTATTAAGCTGCCTGGTTGTAGTAAGGTGCAGGATAGAATACTATCCTGCGCGCTTGCGGAGGCAGGCAGTGCAAACCAGTTGTTTCTCACTATTCTGGTTTGGGAGGAAAGGAAGTTTGGCGAGAGTACCGTACCGTTTGATTTGGAGGATAATGGGTTTTGGGGCATTATGTAAAAAAAAAAAAAAAAAAAGGGAATAAATTAAACTACAGCAAGGCAGTTTGTTTTCGTGATAGCCCACTGGGACATTCTCGGAGGGTTAGTTCACATACCCTATCTTATTAAGCTGCCTGGTTGTAGTAAGGTGCAGGATAGAATACAACCCAGCTGAGTCGAGTCGACTCCCGACGCAAACGAGCGGAGGTGGACCTTACCCGGGACATCAAAAGTCGTTACCTCTACAGAGAAGGTGTAACGCAGTTAAATCAACGAGGAAGAAAAATCGAATGGAGGCAGAAATGGAGGGCCCGTTCACACTAGACTGGACGCGGAAACAGCGGTTGCCGGCTCATAGATTCAGACCAGCTTTCGGGGGTTGACAAGAAAGTTCAGAAGCAATTAAGAATGTATCGAAATATGCTGAAACTGGCATTTGATACAGAGCGGATATATTAATGTGTCAATATCCAGAACAAGGAGAGATAAATTCCATTATAGGTATTTGCTCTCAACTGAGAATACCAGATGAAAACAGGCAGATTCTTAAAAAAGAATGCCGTGGTTTAGAGGTTTAGTAGGCTGAGTGGAAATGAACAAATATTACGCAGATGGACCATTATAGCCTACAATAGACTTCTACTATGACAAACTAACCAGGAAATATTTTGAATTAACTTAAAAAAAAAAAACTAGGACTCCTATGTGGGTCCTAGACAAACTAGAGCCCATATGGCAAGGCCTCAGAACGAAAACCAAAGACTTTTATTTGATGGGAAAATACGCCGTTGATATCGAGTTATTTGTAAATAGTGAACTAAAAGACAAAAGAGATAGACTGCTGGATTGAAATCTAACTTACTAAATCGAAATGTATTCAATTATACATTTGGGAAAAAAAAGAAGAAAAACAAAAAAATATACACTCAATTACTGGTAGCCTATTATTTGGCTATTCCATGCTATTCTACCTTTTCAGTAATTTCAGTAATCCTCGCAAGCCTTAATTACGACAGTCTTAGTTTACACTCGTCTGACAAAGTTGAAACTAAAGATGTTGAATCTCAATGGGTCATGACTTCAGTGAATGCGCTTCAAATCCCGGTTTGACATTGTATGGTTCTCCCCAGAGACATACAAAGGAATGTCACAGGGGATTTCATTCTCCGTATTGATGGTAATGGTATAACAAAAGCGATTATGAATGACCACCTCAAGGTGGTCATTCATAAATGACCACCTTCAGACGCCAGCGTCTACTCAAACAAAACCAATGCTATTTCCTTCCCGTGTGAACAGGCCAGAACATCCGCCTCGCTAGTGGCTACGTTTTTTTCTTCGTAATGACTCAAGCGTGTCACGGCGGAGACCAACGAGTATACACGGGCGACCAAGAACACGGGCGACCCACCTCCGCTCATTTTTGTCGGAACATTTTTAGTCGGTTGATGGATTAGAGACCATTGTTCTTACTCGTTATTGGTTCTTAGGGACATGTATGCAACAGTCAACTGTTGGCTCATAATCGTCTTCGGCAATGAGGGCTTTGCAGCTTTTGCTAGTTGGTGTACCTGTTATTTGTTTCCGGTGTATTCGATGGTAAGAACAATTTGGTTCCCAATTGTAAGACATGCAAGGGGCTTGTAAGTAATAAGCGGCTGATATGCTACAATCATCTTCAGAGATAAGGGGTTTACAACTTCTGCTAGCTGATGTACCCATTATTTTTATCCGGTGAACTTGATGTCTATCACGGGAGAGAAACTTGTAAGTAAGAATCGGTTCACGAGGGGCTAGAACTTTTGTAAATTGGTGCACGTTGTATTCGACGTTGAATTAACTGTTTACGCAACGGGTACAAACGATAATGTAAAACAATGAGGTAGTTTCGTAATAGTTAATAGTGTCATCTACGGTATTTTAATCCTGAAAAGTTACGGATAGCTTTATAATACCAACTAGATTATATGAGATATTGTTCCAAGTTTTCATCCGTTACGATGTCTACGTTTGAAAAGGATAAAAGTTCAACTGACTGCAAAGTCAATTTAGTCCCTTCTTCCGATATTCTTTTGTTGTTGTTTTTACAAGGCTGAACAATAGCTTTTGATCATGTGATGATTCTTTTTAGAACATACTTTAAAAGCTTCGATAAGTTGGCAACTTCAGCATTTAACCGACAGGGAAGAAACAAAACCAAAGTGTTGCTCTCGCAACACTTTAGTCGGTGAAGCCGGAAAAAAGGTTGCCGCAACACTTCACGTTGCCCAGGCAACTTAGGTCTAGTTGTTTTTCTTTTTGGATACTGGGCTAATTTGTAGGAGCAGCAAGTGACATCAGTTAATCATTGTCCTAATAGGAAGGAAGGAAGGAATTTATTTCTTCAACATTTCTACAACATATTGAACATATTCTTAAACCATAGCCCGTCTCAATATGTGACAACAGGTCACCTGTGCAAGACGGACATCAAATTATCAAAATCTATTGATCAATTTTTTTTTTTTTTTATACACTTAGTGAGACTTTAACTCACTCCAAATCAGCTTTCCTCACTCAAACACCCCTATCCTACCCAATTCCCATTCCCCTCCCGAATCCTGCCCCAACCTTCATTAAACAACCAACTCAATTACCCAACAAATATTTTTTTAATCTGTTCTTAAACAATAAATGATTATCAGACTCCCTAATGCTTGCCGGTAGATTATTCCAAACATTCACACCACTATTTCTAATTATAAATGACGCTCTACTACTCTTACGCGACTCACTAACAAGCCTATCATTATTCCTCGTATCATAATCATGGTAATCTGAATTCACACTAAAAAAATTACTAAAATACGAAGGAGAAAATTTATTTAATACACTGTACACAAAATTACCAATTTGCTGATCTCTTACATGTTTAACTTTCAACACATTAAAATCTCGATAACAATCTTCTGTATGGCGACAATTTTTTAACTCACCCAAAACACGGAGAGCTTTATTTTGTAGAATTTCAACACGTTTAAAATTAGAGTTAAAGTTACTGGCATACACAGAACATCCATATATTAAATATGGATGAACAATTGAAAAATAAATGTCTCTTAATGCTATTACCGGTAAAATATTTTTGAATCGACGCATTACACCCACGCCTCTCGCCATTTTTGTTGCAATAATGTCACTGTGTTTTTTCCAATTAAAATTTACATCAAGATTGAAACCAAGATATTTACAAGCATAAACTTGGTTAACCGGGGAATTTCCAAGTAAAATGTGTTGTTGATCATTTATAATTCGTTCAAGTCTACTAAATATCATATAATTGGTTTTCGACGGATTCACTGCAATAAAACTCGACTTCATAAAAATTGATAGGTTCACAAGTGCTGCATTAGCTTTACAAATTAGCTCACTCAATGATCTAGCGGCTACAGTAAGTGCTGTGTCATCAGCAAATGCTGTGACTAACGTATCTGGTAAGTAGAAACGGAGTGTGTCCACGTACACTAGAAATAGAAGCGGACCCAGCACTGAGCCTTGGGGCACTCCACACTTGACATCATGAGCCTTTCCTATTACACTGTCAACAACAACTCTGATTGATCTACCATGTAGGTATGAGTGGAACCACTCAAGTGGCTTGCCGCGTACTCCTAGAGCCAACAGTCTCTTCATTAGCAGTTCAAAGTCGACAGTATCGAACGCTTTTTTAAGATCAATAAAGACCGTAAGGGGTATAAGTCCTTTTTCAAACGACGAGTTGACAATGTCTATCAGATGGTGCATCGCATGTGAAGTTGAATGTTTTTTTCGAAAACCGAATTGGCACTCATTTAACATACCAAGTTTGTCCAGATATGCACTCAGTCTCTTATGCACCACCTTTTCTATTATTTTTGAGAAAATTGGTAGAAGAGAAATCGGTCTCCAGTTGTTTAGTTCTTCTTTGTTTCCACCTTTGTGTAGTGGTAGAACTTTAGCCCGTTTTAGGGCCTCTGGGAAAATACCCTTCTCTAGGGATAGATTTATAATGTAAAGTAGGCACGGGAGTAGATATACAAATACTGATCTGAGCGCTTTCAGACTGATTCCATCAATTCCAGCACTGTTAGATTTAAGATTATCAACAATTTGTTGCAACTCATATGCACTGCACTTTTCAAAAGTAAACGTATGCCCACTACCTCGGTCGTCCAAAAACTGGTCTTCTCCTTCTGGGCCAGTAGCATCTGCGACATCTTGTTTTATTTTAAGTCCCACATTTGCGAAATAATTTCCAAACTCATCTGCAAGTTGTTGTTTATTAGTAACCTGGCATCCATCTATTATCAGACTATCAACCTCTTCATTCTTATTAACACCACCTTTAATTACATCATTTATTAACTGCCATGTACCTCTAACATCTCCTTTTTTTTCACTAAACTTTTCACGATAATATTGGGCCATCTTTTTTCTTCGTAGGGAGTTTACTTTATTGCGCGTGACTCTATATATTTCTTTATTATCTTCATTTGGGCATTCTAGGTACAGCTTATGACTCCTGTTTCTTCTCTCAATAAGTTCCAAAATGTCTTCATTAATCCACGGCTTTCTGGGCTGGTCTTTATTTTTAACTGTTTGGTATTTAATCGGAAAACAAGCATCATGAATAGGTGAAACTATTTCCATTAGCGTATCAAACGCAGCTGATGGATTCTCTTTCTCATCTTGGACTTCTTCCCATGACAGGACACTGATAGCTTCTTTGAATTTCTGCAGGTTTTTTTGTTTCATTTCTCTATGTGGCTTTTTCTCCTTGCTCCTTCGATTCAGTTCCCACTTCTTTATAAGGCAAACTAATGGTAGGTGGTCGGATCCTGGTTGAACGATTACATCACACAAGCTATCAGAAATCACACTTGAAGGCACAAAAATGTTGTCAATTAGAGTTGCCGAATGATCACTTATCCGTGATGGGATGAGATTCACTGGGAACAAATTATTCGATACCATTAAATTCAAAAAATCAAGATTAAAATGATTATCTAAACTCAAAAGATCAAAATTAAAATCACCAATAAATGTACAATTTGAATTAACAGCCAACAGACGAGACACAAACTTATCAAAATTGTCCAGGAATTCCACCGGCGGAGCACTAGGGGGTCTATAAACTAAACAAACCAAAATTTTCATCTTACCCCCTATTTCAATTTCAATAACAAATGTTTCAAGCTTACCTTCAATCCAAACACTTAAATCGTCCCTTTCCTTATACCTTAATTGATCCTTTATCAAAAACGCCAACCCACCTCGTTGAATATTTGTACGGGACTTTGATGCCAGTTGATACCCTGGAAAAGTGTAAGACGGAAGAAAGCTGTTCGGAGTGATAAACGACTCACAAATACCTAGTATGTCGACAGACTGACTAAACAACTCTAAAAAACCAAGTATTTCATTATAACTAGAAGATATATGACAATTCCATTGGGCAATGCACGTGAACTGCGCCATCTGCATTTCTGGGCATGTTTCATTCACTAAATATTTACTGTTTCTTAGGGGCTTAACATCAAACCTTGCCAGATCATTAGCTGTTGTACATTCCAAAATCTCTTGTAGGTTCAGCGGGGATCGCTCCAGGTACATTAATCGAGAAGGTTCACACATCACAAAAATCCCAATCAAAGATTAAAATCAGGTTGAAAGGAAAAGCATAATAAAATGTGGTGGATACGTGAAAATTGACTGAAACCGTAACATCAACACCGGAAGAAAAAACATAAAGTAAAAAAAAAAAAAAAAAATCAGGCAAAATCATGACTATCTAACATATCTCTAAACTATATATGAACTCATACACTGTGAACATCATCAGTACACCATAAACGACGGATAGATGAATCGTTTGCTCTCTTCATGAAAATCCGACCGCGGTTAGACCATACAGATTGATTACCAAACTTGTCGCGTGCTGCACTCAAGATATCGCGTCTTTTTTTTGTAAGATTTTCCGAAATAAACACTCCCGATTTTGCCAAGTTTTTCTTTTCTGAGAACACTTTTCCTGCTATTTCCTTGTTCCGAAATTTCACTGACACCGGTGCTACTTTATCGGGTCGGGATGGGTCTGGTTTTAGGTGAAACCGCGATACCACTAAGACGTCACTATCATCGAGATCTGGCAGTCTCATTTTGTTGCGGATCAGGAGGGTAACTTGAGTTTTGACGTTCGATCCAGGGGGCTGTTTTAACCCGTTGAATATCAGTGTATCAAGCCGGGATTCTTGATCGATGTCGTCCAGCTTTGATTCAATACTCCCGATTCTGTGCTCCAGCAGCGACACCTGATTTCGTAGCATCTTTAATTCCTTGTCCATTCGCTCAAATTTGGGGTTGAAATCTAATAATAACGCATCATAAATGTCGCTTACAATCGCTTCCGGAACCTTGATCGGTGCTGAGTCAGACATCCGCTCTTTTACTGCTTGTACTATTTTTTCCCTCAGATTTTCTTTAGTTGCTGCCAGCTCTGCTTCACTTGCGGCAATCCGATTTACAAGAGAATCGGATGAAACTGGATTAGTAGCGTTGGCTATCTCGGGTGATGGATTAGCAAGCGATCCGGATGTGGATGCAGCAGCGGTAATTATCTGTGGTGTTGGATTTGCGTGCGGACCGGACGAGCTTGAATTAGCGGCTAAAGCTGCAGCAGCATTGGTTGACTGTGGTGTCTGAACGTAAACGTTGGGATTTAAGGATAGTTCCTCAAATGCAGCTTTCACGTTTTTCGCCACTTTTTTAGTTGCCTCAGTCTTGTTGGATTCATAATCATGAAGCTGGACCTCTTTCAATATACACCGCTCATGCGTTCCGTAGCAGAACACATCATATTTCCAGAAACCAGTTGCTAGTTTTGTAGACCGGACAATCCGCACCGGCCATAGTGGGTACCCAGCGAAACTTCCCAGGGCTAAGCCACCAACTTGGAACTTAGCTGCCATATTATCGAAACTCTACTTATCTTTTAACGTGGGCTGTGACCCCACGACGCATCCCTTTTCTAGGACCAAACTTTTGAGGCACAGCCCTGCCTGATTCCTCGCCCGGCAGTAAAAACTGGCCGTTACGGACGAAGTCCTATTACTGATTAATCCGAAAAATATTCACTCGGCAATTTGCCACTGAACAAACTGGTTTTAACCAGTACAACTTGCTTGAACGAGCGCACTAATAGCGCGTAATCTAAGAGCGCGTAATAGGTGTAATAAGGTGAATAGTTCAAATACAACCGAAGAGGTTCTTATCAATGCGGCTTCCGGTGTTGCCAAGGTAATACAATTTTTCGAGCTCTAAAAATACAATATAACGCAAACCATACTGAAAAAAGCTATTAAAATAACGGATGGACAGCATTGATACTCGGACTGACGAAAAGCCGTCGGAATAGAACAAACACGTGTTTTTGTTAAGAAAAGTTGTTACTTTAGCTTCCAACAAAGTAGAACTGTAGTGCTTTCTTTGGCAACCCTGACGACGCTGCACCTCTCCTCGGCCCGCTGGCGGAACCAACCAAGCGATTTGATTGGCCCTGCATAAGCCAGAATAGAACGCTAGTCTATTCTCCTTATTCACCTTATTACAGCGCGCTCCGAGGAAAAGAGGAATCTGTGATAAGTCTTATACGCGGTATTACACCTTATTACACCTATTAGGACAATGCTTTAGACAAAGCCTTTCTTTGCACGGGTCCTGGGTGCCTTGCGGTTATTCAAGCCGTCTTGTACCAAAGGTGGGCATATTGGTCTTGATTAACTAAGGCGTGCCTTGGCCCTAGCTCCCTTTTCAGTAGTCTGTTCCGTCTTGTACCAAGGGTGGGCATAGCGGCGCAGATTGCGAGGGGGAGTTCCTGCGTACGTGCTTACCGAGGCTTAGGCGTAAATTCATTGGGCATAAATTCAGTGACATACCGTGATCAGTCTTATCTTTTCATCTTTTTAATTCTTCGCTTCTTTTTGTAAATAAAGCCAATTGTCGGTATCTATTCTTCTTGTATGGTTATGCGATAATTCCTGGATGGAGGGGTGGCCTTCCGGAAGGCTTTTGACATCCGGGGGCCTTGCTCGCGCTACCTCTTTACTTTCCCCCATCCACCGATTATAATTTGATTATAATTAGCGTCGCATATTATAGTAGATACAGATTAATTGAGATGGCGCTAGGACTCTCCGTTCAGGCGACTTCTCTGAGCTTCAGGTTTCAAATTGACTGTCACAGAAAAAAAAAGTACTTCGAGAAAAAAGTACCATTATAAACTTGACAAAAAACGGGGTGCCGGATTCCGGACGAACTACTTGTTTGGCGAGAAAATAGTTTTTAACACCGTGTTCATTATGTCCTCTTACCCCTAAATCAAATATTTATTCAACTTCAAATAAAACTTTTCCTTTTAACCAACATTCTGGTTTTTGCCGGATTCCGGACGAACTAGTTGTTCGGCGAGAAAATGGTTTTCACTATCGTGCTCAACACGCTTTCTTACCCCATACTCTACTATCAGATTAGCTGTTTAAAAGTATTTTGCTTGTCCCTTAATTTGAAGCCCCTCCCCCACCTCTAAATGTAGGGCTACAGAGCCCGTCTACGAACTTGGTCGTTACCCTTGACACCCTTGACCTCCATTTACGTTTTGGGATCCCGAAAACCAAATATTTTTAAGAAGTTCATTTTCCAAGTTGAGCGGCTTTGAGCATGAAGAGGACCCTTGCCAAGACAGGCCGAAATATAGCTCTAATAAAATTCAGCTGACGTATCCGTTTTGCACTATCAAAAGGTTTAATGTTGAGAGAATCGCAAATCCCCATTGATTATGTTTTACGTAACATATGTCCATATGTACGTAAGTCCGTCATATATAATAGATATAATTGGACCTGAATGCAGCTCTAGAAAGATATTTTATTTTTTATTTGGGAAGTATTTCTCCTGTCGCCACATGCAAGTGTAAAATGTTGTCCTTCGATATTCGCCCATAAATTCCTTTATAAAGCTTTATAAAATAAATATCGAACGAACAAACTAACAACGAGCCAACAAGTAAACAACTGAAAATCCGTCATCAAAGCTTAAGTTTTGTAACTGAGAAGACTAAGAACCACTTAATAAACTGCTGTTTTGAAAAGATTAATGAATATAAGGCATAAAACTTGTGAGTGAAACTTCCAAAAAACATAAAAGGCTTGTGGCTCGATTTCTTCTAATACAGGCTTACTACAGCCAACTTGATGATGGGTCACTCGACTCACGCTTTCCTTTCCAATTCCTCCAATATGCCTTCGGGATAGCCTCTCGTTTTCCTTTCCAAAATATAGCCTCACGCTTTACATTCCAGAAGCTTTCAGGACCAGCCTCGCGTTTTCCTTTCCAATACCTCGTTGGGAGAGCTTCGCGTTTTCCTTTCCAATACCTTGTTGGGAGAGCCTCTCGTTTTCCTTTCCAAAATATAGCCTCACGCTTTACATTCCAGAAGCTTTCCGGACTAGCCTCGCGTTTTCCTTTCCAATTCCTCCAATATGCCTTCGGGATAGCCTCTCGTTTTCCTTTCCAAAATATAGCCTCACGCTTTACATTCCAGAAGCTTTCAGGACCAGCCTCGCGTTTTCCTTTCCAATACCTCGTTGGGAGAGCTTCGCGTTTTCCTTTCCAATACCTTGTTGGGAGAGCCTCTCGTTTTCCTTTCCAATACCTTGTTGGGAGAGCCTCGCGTTTTCCTGTCCAATTCTTTGTTGGGAAAGCCTTTTGGTTTCCATTCCAAAAGCTTTCTGGGAGAGTTTCCCAATAGCACGGGGAAGCCTCGCGCTTTTCAAGTTCATCAGTGGCAACTGCTACAGCTTCGGATTCTGCGTCTCGATTGTCCGTGGATGCTGCTGCATAAGCTGAAAAAAATGCCAATCTATTTACTCCGGTTTGTTTTCAAACTCCTAACATCTTTCTCGATATCTCTTGCTTTTTGGTTACAACCTCCTTCCCTCATTGAAGCCAACAGGATCTCGATCTCTGTACGAATTATTATTTTTCTACTTTTCATAAAATGCCAGTGTTAGTAATGCTAGTATCTCTATAGGAACGGGTTTCAGGCCTGTTTTAGTTTTCCAAAAGGCATACTCTCGCCGTTACCCGCGGACTCCACTTGAGGAGTCCCAGCGTTTTTGTTTGTCCCGGGGACTCACGGGGAATGCTCTGATTATCATCACCATCATCAAAAAGGACTCCCATTCAGATTCGGAGGGGAACCAATTTTTGCAATGTAAAGTTAATTAAAAATAATCAGAATAAACAAAAGCAAAAATAAAGTGGCTCCAGACTAATTTCGTCAAATGCATATTTATTTTTCGAATAAAATCCATGTTGCAAGCATTCCCCGTGTTGTCAATGTTTCTGTCCGCGTGGAGTGACTCCCTCTATTCTCGCCGTTCCCTTTGATTCCCCGAGGAGTCCTCGGGGAACGGCGAGAATGCGTCTAAAGTTTCCCCGAAAACTTGACTCATTCTTGGAGATGAAATCCGGGACAAACTTTTTTCTTGGCCTTTAAGTTATAGTATATCGGTGCTGCAAAGACTTGTTAGATCTGGATTTTGGATGCTTGACGCACTTTGTCCAAAATCTCACACCACTCAGCAGTCTGGTCCAACAAAATTGTCTCGAAAAGGAAGATTATATTACTCTAGCAAGCTTGTGAATATTTTGATGCCATTTCTTTCTTACCGTCACTTTTGAGAACAGATTCTTCGAGCTGCTGTGATGATTTCACTGTCATTACTGTCAAGAGTCAGACTTGGGAACTCTGCAATTAGTATGAGCGATATGAATCCTAGGAAAGCAGCTGTATAATCCTGAAGAAGAGCGAAGGATAGAGCTTTGACAACTGGAGTTTGATTGACAACATGGAGTGTTTTTGGAACGGAAATTTGCAGCACCTGCTATCAAGGAAGGCGTAAACAAAAACACTACAAGCCAGCTCTTTATAGGATCTGTCTTACCTATAATACTAACGCAACCTACTTCCATAATCACTCCATCCTCAATTTCTTACAGTAAATTCTAACCCCTCTAACGAAACCACGCTGATTTTGTCACTTGCCGTGTTTTGCTAACTTCGATGTGTATCACGCTGTCGAAGGTTGTCTGTGAGAAGTTTTTCCATCAGAGAAACAAATTATGTAAATTGTTTCCCTGTCTTCGCTACAAGTCAGAAGGTCTCGGAAAAGGCTTAAAACAGCCAAAACCAAGGGTTATTTGTTGAAAGAACAGCCTAATTTTAAATTATTCAAATATCATTAAATATTGTAAGTTGAAGTTTGCTATCAAGGCTATCAAGTTTCACTCAGGTCAGAGCTTTTTTCGGGTAACTCCGGAATACCTCCCCCCCCCCCCATAGTGTTCAGATTTGGTCTGGACCAAATAATATGTCATCTAGGACTCATGGTCTCTATTCTTTCCAAGTTTTGTTGAAATCACTCCGTCCGTTTGACCCCTACGCGAGCTACAAAATCCCCCCCTCCAACTCCTCCCACTGTGGGGCATCTGCAAACTTCCGGTTTCCGTCGGATCCCCTCCTATACCCTTGCTGGATCCGGTCCGGATGCCAAATAACAAATTAATCTCGGGACTGTCCAACTTGAATCCCAGTTGGCCCATTCGTTTGTTTTTTGACCATGTCACAAAGTTATGGTCCTCCCCCCCCCCCTCCAGCTACTCCAGCCAATGCCGCATGTGGTTTTGCATAACTTAAAACAAAAAAAAGTAAATAGTGCGTGGGGAAAAATTTGGAAAATTCCCTTTTTACTTCCACCCAACACATTTCTGACAATCAAGATCTGCTATTCATAGAATTGCTTTCCAATCGGAAAGCGTGCAAACACAAAGGTAAACCGAAGTTTGTGGGGTCCTTCAAATTTTTTTTTTTGAAAATTCCCTTTTAGCTTTCACTTAACACATTTCTGACAATCAATATCTGCTATTTATAGAATTGCTTTCCAGTCGGAAAGCGTGCATACAAAAAGGTAAACCGAAGTGCTTGGGGTCCTTCAAATTTTTTTTTTTGTAAATTCCCTTTTAGCTTCCTAAGATCCCTATCAGGATCTGTTGTTCATAAAATTGTTTTCCAATCGGAAAGCGTGAATACAATAAGGTAAACCGAAGTTCCAGGAATGCTTACTGACGACTTAGTTGAGTCGTCCCGCTTTCACTTTTTTTCCATTATCCTTCTTTTCTTTTTAATTTCACTTTTGTGCATTTATATTTGACAGATTTTTTTGCGGTGTGGGCACAAAAACCCAGAAGGATAAATAGATAAGTAAGCTAATTCCGAAGGCGAAACAGGAACGTTTTGTGACCGAAACACTTCGTTAAATCCAAAAAAATAGTACAGTGAACAGAAAGGATAAATGGATTCATGAAGCGGAGTAGGGAAGTTAGATTCCCGGAGCTTGGTCTGTGATCTCTCTATATGTAGCCTATGTAACTTAGCACTTACCTACGCAGCATCCTAAAACTAGGAGAAAAATGATAGAACGCATGTCTGAGGTGCTTGTGACTGAAGGATTATCGCTGGTTTCCGAATTTATATTCCCTACCGCCAAATGAAAATGGACCGCAAATCTTTTCGTAGTTTCTTAGCTTTGTAGATAAGAACTTTTTAATACCTTTTCTAATCCATAACCAAACCACAGACATGGTAAGAAGCTGGGGTGTAACTAATGGGGAGGGGGGAATCCCGAACACGGTCTGAGAAGAGATAATCCGTCAGCACAGTTTTCCGACAAAAGCTGAAGCCACTAGAGGAAAGTAGCGGGAATAGCAAAAGTTTACCGACAATTTTTGCTGAGCACGTTCTGTGTTAAACAAGACCATAGGTTTCGATGGGATCCTAAGAGGAACATTTGTCGATCTTTTTAATACCGATAATCAGATCTTGCGGATATTCAGTCTTTGCCGAAACCATACACATTTGACATCAATTTAACAGACCACTGAACAACAACCACTAAATCATACTTTCCAGCTAAAAGCATATCAGACAATCAGGCGACTTGTATTTCCGGTTTCGGATGAGCTCCGGATTCAGCTTGTATTCTTGCTTCTATAATGATATTCCAATCGACTTCACGATAAACTTCCCGTTTCCGCCAGATCCTGGTCAGTCTACTTGTCCGGCGGGAACATACAGCTCAAAATATGGATTTAAATTATATTCTTACCTCTAAGTTCGTGACCGTCAAACTCTTACCTCGGAGTTGGTGACCGTCAAACCTTAAGCATTGTTCAAAAAGGTTTAATAACCTGATATTTACGTCTTAATACACACGCCTGTTCAAATAGAAACTCAAAAGGCTCTTATCGATGCAGCGTTCAGTGTGATACAACTTTTGGAGCTACTAAAGATCAGAAAAACACGAGTACAATTTAACGCCCTTATACTGTAAACGCTATTAAATTAACGGATGGTCCGCATTGGTCCTCAAACTGACAATAAGTAATCGTAACAAAAAGAAGACCAAAGGTGTCGATGGGATCCCAAAAATCTAAGATTTGATCCAGACAATTGGGTCTTGTCTTCGCCAGATCCAGTCTTCGTCAGCCTAATCATCGGCGAAAACCAAGTTCAGATATTCTATCTATCTATCTATACCTCTATAAGCCATTTCTATTTTGACGATACTGACCGAAACTTCATGCATTACTTCTGCCTAAT
Source organism: Branchinecta lynchi (assembly GCA_023053575.1). Lineage (NCBI taxonomy): Eukaryota > Metazoa > Arthropoda > Branchiopoda > Anostraca > Branchinectidae > Branchinecta > Branchinecta lynchi. The sequence continues at coordinate 3,264,898 of JAKZAP010000001.1, forward strand.
TTGCGGTTTTGCCCGAATTCGAGCGAACTACTAGTCCAGAAAAAAATGAAAATTCAGAAACGAATCCAGTGTATTTCCTTATCCCTATAAAGAACAACTAATCAACTTTAAATAAAAATTTGATTTACAAAAAAAATACTGGTACAACCGGATTCCGGACTAATTATTTGTCCGGGTAACAAATGATTGTCATATACGACCACAGCGTCTCTTCTTAAGCCTAAATCTATCATCTAATCAACTTCAGATAAAACTTTTGCTTTTACACATTTTTCCGGTTTTGGCCGGATCCCAGGCGAACTAGTTGTCCTGCGAGAAAATGGTATTAACCATCGTGTTCACCATGTCTCCTAACCCCTAAACCAAACATTTAATCAACTTCAAAATTAAACTTTTACTTATAACAAACTTTCTGGTTTCGCCTGATTACGGACGAACTACTTGTCTAGCGAGAAAATGGTTTTCACCGTCGTGCTCAGCATGTATTCTTACCCCTAAATCAAACATTTAATCAACTTCAAATGAAAGTTTTACTTTTAACAAACTTTTCGGTTTTTGCCGGATTTCGGACGAACTACTTGTCCGGCTAGAAAATGATTTTCACCATCGTGCTCAGCATGTCTTTTTACCCAATTATCAACTATCGCATTAGCTGTTTAAAAATATTTTGTTTGTCCCTTAATTTGAACCCCCTCCCCCATCCCCAAATATAGGGCTACAGGGCCCATCTACGAACTCAATCTTACTCTTGACCCAAAGAATTGTCACACCAAGTTTCATCAAAATATCTCATTCCCTTCCAGAGTTATCGTGCTCACAGACGGACGGACAAACGGACAACTTTTGCGATGTCATAGGTATCCCTCCACTTTGGTTTTGGGATCCAAAAAACTTTTTTCTTTTGAAGAAACGTTGTTTGAAGAAACGTTGTTTCTTCAGCTTCCAACAAAGTAGAACTTTAATGCTTCCCGTGGCAACCCTTAAGACGCTGCTTCTCTACTCGGCCCGCTGGCGGAATCAACCATGCGATCTGATTGGCTCTGCATAAGGGAAAAAAGAACCTGGCTCTATTGTCCTTATTACAGTGCACCCCGAGGAAAAGAAGAATCTGTAATAAGCCTTATACGCCGTAAGACTAAGAACAAATAATCAGATAGAACTTCTGTCCTGACTTTACGCATTCAGCGACAATGAAAGCCCGACAAAACTGAGCGGACCTAGAGGTATTTAATCTAGATCTGAGCTGATGTTGATGTCGTTTACTCCCCTTCCGTCTTCGCCGTTTCTTATCGCACAAGAAATAGTGAAGAAGGCTGGCGGAGGCATACTCAGCGCGCTGACCCGCTCTAGAGTACGTCCGTAGAACCAATCAGCTTTGACTCCTACTTTTCCTCACCAGCGACTTAACAGCAATTTAGCTATTTGTAGAGGTAACGAAACGTGATGTGGCGTGAAGCTAGTAGCCTCCGGTCGTTCGTAGCAAACAGCGTATCGGGAAATATTCGACTTCGCCTAGTCTTATTACAGAAATAGGGAGACGGGGGTTCTGTCAGATTATTTGTTCTTGGTAGTAAACTTATTTGAACAATGCTTTAGTCTTCTGTTCAGTTTTCACATAAGACGAAAAAAATAAATGCTGGATCTCAGTTACGCTTGCTATCGGAGCTGCGGCTGTGTGGTTAATTCTGGTGGAAAAAGATGTAGGTTTGCTAACCCATTAGTCAGTCTGATAAGATATGCGTGTTTTATATTCCTGGTATGGAAGCCAAGGTCACCACCAGGGGCGTCACTAGCCTATTACCTTTGGGGCGGTGGTGGGGTCCGGTTTATGCCGACAAAACACGCCGTTGCCGCGAACGGCGTACATCTTCCGACAACATGATAGAACCGACTTAAAACTAACCGTAATACATCACTTGAGATTATTCCTTTAATGTAACTTCGTATATTAAAGCAGGTTGCTCGACAATGGTGTAGTCAACTTTGCTTCTTCGTTCACTGGAGAAAATTCAACCGACTTAGTCCAGCACTGTTGCACTCAGTGCTTCCACTCGACCCGCTCTAAAAAAATTTAGCAGCCTCTTTAAAGTAAAGTAGATAAAAGTAGATTCCGATAATAAAAAAAAGTAGTTCTATGTCAAAAGGCGGGCTTGATTCAGGAGTAATGCAATCACCAGGCCCATTATTTCACACTTCAATGCTTAATGAGCTCATTTATTTTCTACCTTTCCCTTTGGAAATAATTTAAAAAGTAAAAAAAAATATTTGTCTTCTAAAATACCGAATTTCTATAGAAAACCATATTTTTGTTGAAACTGTGCGGCGCAGGCAATTTTTTTTAAAATCATCCTTTTTAACAGAATGCAATCAGTTAGTGTTGTTCAGTTACTTTTCAAGAAGGTTGAATGGAAAAGTTATTCAAATTATTATTTTTTTTAAAAGAAAACAACAAAAATAATTGTTACACATAAATTGAACATACGCTGTTGTAATTAGAAAATTATTCTACCTTTTTTTCGAAATCATTTAGTAATCCTGAGATGCTCAGTGTAAAAATCATGTTATGTTCACCTTGGTCTGGCGGAAACTGAACTGAATTGACCTCAAATTCTCCAAGTTTGACCTAATTCTCCTAATTACACTCTGTTTACTGTCCCTATAGTCATCAAAGTTCACATTCCAAAGGATTTAGTTTATCCCGATCGGTGACCGCGACGAAAATAAGTGCCTATTTGGAAAATCACGGCTTGTTCACACGGGACTGAAATAAGCGCGTAAACAGCGGCTGAACTGTTCAGACTACAGATCAACTGTTTGGGGTTGACGGGAGAATTAACAAGAGCTACGAGCTCATATGGCACTTGTTGCGAGAAGGCACTGCTCGGTTATGTCAATGACGTATCTAGTGTTTGCTAGGTGTCTTCCCACCAACTTTCATGTCGATCCCCCCACTCATAGCGTTTTCCAACATTTCCGGTTGCCCCCTCCAGCTCCCCCCAAAAGTCCCCGTATCCGGTCCGGATTTTAAGTGGGTCGTCTGAGGCATGAGGTCTTTCCAAATATCAAGTTCCATCGAAATCCGATCACCCGTTTAAAAGTTATAAATACCTCAAGATTCCGGATTCCCCCTCCCTCCACTCCCCCCACAGTGCCCGAATCGGCTCGGTAATGTCAATGATGTATTTAGTGTTTGCTAGGTGTCTTCCCACCAAGTTTCATCTCGATCCCTCCACTCATAGCGTTTCCCAAGATTTCCGGTTGCCCCCTCCAGCTGCCCTCCATGTCTGCCATTATAAATGGCACTGAAGCTAGGTTCCTTCATTCCTGCAAATTTCCGGTTACCGCCTGATCCTCCTCCTCTACCGTTGCCAGATCCGGTCCGGCCGCCAAAGAACAAACTAGGCAGCTTAAACTCGGTACTGTCCAACTTGCATCCCGGTCATCCCATTCCTTTGGTTTTTGAACAAAGTTTACGGTCCTACCCTCCAGCTATACCCCAGCCAATGCCGCATGTGGTTTGGAGACATGATTTGCATATCTAGCTTGTTAGTTATTATCACCCATAAAGTTTCACTCGAATCGGACCACCCGTTAGCAAACTACGCAAGTCAGCAATTTCCGGATTCCCCTTCCGTTAACTCCCCCTAAAATGGCCGGATCCGGGAACAGAAATTTTCCTACGACATCATGTCAGATCTGTAAGTCGCTTTAGTCAGGTCGCTAATATGACTGCCTAGTTTCATCCTAGCACATCTAGAAGTACCCTTGCTTGCGATCACTGGAGCCCGATGTGATGTGGTTATGTCAAGGATCTATTTAAGGTCTATGCTTTTTCTTCCCACCAAATTCCATCCCGATTCCTCGGCGCTAAACGTTTCACGAATATTCCGTTGTCCCTATTTACCTCCCCCCCCCCCCACAAGTATCGGATCTGGTCCGGGCTTGACATGGAACATCTGAGATGACGCCTCTTTCCACTAGCCAAGTTTCATTCAAATCGGATTGCCCGTTCGACAGTTATGAATGCCACAAGATTCCGGACTCCCCATCCCTCCACTCTCCCCAAGATGATCGGATCATGCAAACGTCTATTGTCATTTTCTTCCCGGACGCACAGTTCACTCGGAATCCGGGTGAAAACTGATTTTTTTTTAAAGTAATTTTTTATCTTAAGTTTTGATGTTTGGTGTAGGGCTAGGGGTAAGAAGACATTCTGAATTCGTTTTTGAGCTGTAGTTTTTGACAAATATAGTATTTCGCCGGGAATCAGGGATAAACCGGAAATTTGGCAGAAGCAAGGCAGGAAGTTTTGATCAGTTTCGACAAAGTTGATACGACGTAGAATATAAGGGTAAATACACATGCTGAATGTATACCTCAACTTGGTCTTCTCAGATGATTAACAATGACCTAAATCTGTTATGGTCTTTTTTATGGCACTTGAGCTTACTCAAGTGCCATATAGCGATTGTTATTTCTGTCCGTCAGTCGGTCTGTCGGTCTGTCGGTCTGTCGGTCTGTCGGTCTGTCGGTCCCGGTTTTGCTAGTTCTGGCAATTCCAGATAAGCTAGGACGATGAAACTTGGCAAGCATATCAAGAACTGGACCAGATTAAATTAGAAATTGTCGCTTTCTCGATCCGACCATCTGGAGGGGAGTGGAGGGAGGGGGAATCCGGAAAAAATAGGAAAAATGAGATATTTTTAGCTTACGAACGGGTGATCGGATCTTAATGAAACTTAATACATGGAAGGACTTCGTGTCTCAGACCCTCCATTTTAAATCCAGACCGGATCCGGTGACACTGGGGGGAGCTAGAGGGGGAAACCGGAAATCTTGGAAAACACTTAGAGTGGAGGGATCCGAATGAAACTTGGTGGATAGTACAAGCAAAAGTCCTAGATACGTGACGGATATAACCGGAACGGATCCGCTCACTTTGGGGGAGTTGGGGGGGGGGAGAAGTCCGAATTTGTAGTGATCCCGCGAGTTCCGTGCTTCCTGGTGTGCTGGGACGATGGAAATTGACAGGCATGTCTGGGACCCGACCAGCTTAAATAGGAAATCATCAATTCCCCGATTCGACCATCTGGGGGGGGGGGGAGTGGAGGGAGGGTGAAGCCAAAATTTGAGGTATTTTTAGCTTGCGAACGGGTGATCGGATCTTGATGAAAATTGATATTTAGGATGACCTCGTGTCTCAGACACCTCACTTTAAATCCGGGCCGGATCCGATGACACTGGGGGGAGTTGGAGGAGGGAACCGGAAATTTTGAGAAACGCTTAAAGTGGAGGGATCGGGATGAAACTTGGTGGGAAAAACAACCACAGGTCCTAGAAACGTCATTGACATAACCGGACCGGATCAGGGCACTGTGGGGGAGTTGGGGTGGGGAACCGGAAATTTTGAGAAACGCTTAAAGTGGAGGGATCGGGATGAAACTTGGTGGGAAAAACAAGCACAGGTCCTAGACACGTCATTGACATAACCGGACCGGATCAGGGCACTGTGGGGGAGTTGGGATGGGGGTCCGGATTTCTAGCGATCCCGCGAGTTCGGCATACTTCCTGGTGTCCTAGGGCGATGAAACTTGGCAGGTATGTCAAGGATCCGAACAGATTGACTTGAGAACAGCCGTTTCCCCGACCCGACCATCGTGGGGGGAGTGGGTGGATGGGGAGTCCGGAATCTAGTGGCGTGCATAACTTTTGAACGGGTGATCGGATCTTGATGAAAAATTGATATTTAGGATGACCTTGTGTTTCAGACACCTCACTTTAAATCCGGGCCGGATCCGATGACACTGGGGGGAGTTGGAGGAGGTAACCGGAAATTTTGAGAAACGCTTAAAGTGGAGGGATCGGGATGAAACTTGGTGGGAAAAACAAGCACAGGTCCTAGACACGTCATTGACATAACCGGACCGGATCCGATGACACTGGGAGGAGTTGGAGGAGGGAACCGGAAATTTTGAGAAACGCTTAAAGTGGAGGGATCGGGATGAAACTTGGTGGGAAAAACAAGCACAGGTCCTCGACACGTCATTGACATAACCGGACCGGATCAGGGCACTGTGGGGGAGTTGGGGTGGGGGTCCGGATTTCTAGCGATCCCGCGAGTTCGGCATACTTCCTGATGTCCTAGGGCGATGAAACTTGGCAGGTATGTCAGGGATCCGAACAGATTGACTTGAGAACAGCCGTTTCCCCGACCCGACCATCGTGGGGGGAGTGGGTGGATGGGGAGTCCGGAATCTAGTGGCGTGCATAACTTTTCAACGGGTGATCGGATTTGAATGAAACTTGTCTGGTGAGCTATCGCCTCGGACGTTCAGTGTCACGTCCGAGTCTGGTCCGATACCTGTGGGGATGGGGGGGGGTGTGTGTGGAAAACTCAAGAAACTCTAAAAGTAGATGGATTGGGACGAAACTTAATGGATGGAACAAGCATTAGGCCTAGATGAAATTGACGGAGCCAGATGGTTTCGGGACTCTGTGGGGGGAGTTGGAGGGGGTTTCCTGGAATTCTGGTAGTCGTGAGTTAGAATAGTTCCAGATGTAAAACGACAACGAAACTTTGCAGGCATATTAGCGACCCGAATTATCTTGACTTAAAAACCTGACACAACATACCCCCGGAAACTTCCGTTCCTAGATCCGAGCATTTTTGGGGGAGCAAGAGAAGAGAAATATGGACTTCTATAAATTGCGAACGAGTGGTCTGATTCGAGTGAAACTTCATGGGTGATACGAATCGATGGCCTCGACATGTAAAACATGCGTTCGAACCATATGCGACCACGATTAGGGGAATTGGGGGTGGGGGGACTTTTGACATGCACAAAAACCAAACGGATGGACCGAATGAGATGCAATTCGACAGTGCCGAGTTTATGCGGCCTAGATTTGTTATTTGGCGTCTGGGCCGGATTCGGCCAAGGTAGGGGGGGGGGGGGGTACTGGAAACTTGCAGATAGGCTATGCTCCAATTTCAGTCAAACTTGATGAGGGAAGAGATTGGGCCCGAACCGGCTCCGACAACGTTGGTGGGAAGGGGGGGGGGGGTACCGGAACTTTCCAAAAATGCTCAGATTCGAGTGAAACTTGGTAGATGGTATAAACAAAGATGCTTTAGGTGGTCGATTTTTTTTTATTCCGAATCAGATTCGGCCACGGTAGGTGGAAATAGAGTGAGTACCGGAAATCGTGTAAAACGTCTAGGGATCAAACAAATGGATTTATTGGGATGAAAGTTTGAACAGTCATGTGCATTTGCAATCGAGACGATTCCGGAAATGCTCAGAAATTAGTGAAACTAAATATCCTATTTCTATTTCCGAACCGCCTTTTTGGATGGCGGGTGTATTTTGTGACGTTTTCATCTACTTTCTTGTACAGCCTACTCGTACAAGTGCCATATGAGCTCGTAGCTCTTGTTTTGGGATCCCATCCATCGAAACTTTTTGTCTTGTTATACTTAAGAAATCAAACTCTGCAAACGTTAGTCGGGCACAAATTCTCCGGAAAAACTACAGATTTAAAAATTTTGCCTGCGGCGCTTCCTTCAAACTTTCTGGGTAAAGTCGTTGGAAGATTCACTTTTTATTGAAAGCTGTAACGAAAACCCGAATATATTAACTTCAGTATACGAGTTTACATTAAATTAACTATTTCAACTAAAGCATTACAGTTAGTTTTACACAAATTTTCGCCTGTGCCGCATTTTGTAGTATTCTGTATTTGGAAGAACAATGTTTCATCTAGTTAGCGTTTAAGGATTTAAATTCTTGGGTGTTTGAAACACGTTTAAAGCTAGAACTTGTTTGGTAGGTACAGCGAATTTTTCCGGAAAAAGTCAGATTAAAATAATTTCGCCTGCGCCGCTTACTTGAACTTTTTCTTTGTACAGTCGTTGTTAGCTTCGCTTTTTTAGCGAAAGATGAAATGAAAAGCCAAATATAATATACAAAATTACTTTAATATACGAAGTTACATTAAAGGAATAATCTCAAGTGATGTATTACAGTTAGTTTTAAGCCGGTTCTATTATGCTGGCGGGAAAATGAACGCCGTTGCCGCTTCGTTAGCAAACCTACATCTTTTTCCCCCAGAATTAACCACACAGCCGCAGCTCCGATAGCAAGCGTAATTGAGATCGAGCATTTATTTTTTTCGTCTTATTTGAAGACGGAACAGAAGACTAAAGCACTGTTCAAATAGGCTTACTACCAAGAACAAATAATCTGACAGAACCCCCCGTCTCCCTATTTCTGTAATAAGACTATGCGAAGTCGAATATTTCCCGATACCCTGTTTGCTGCGAACGAGCGGAGGTTACTAGATTCACGCCACATCACGTTTCGTTACCTCTACAAATAGCTAAATTGCTGTTAAGTCGCTGGTGAGGAAAAGTAGGAGTCAAAGCTGATTGGTTCTATGGACGCACTCTAGAGCGGGTCAGCGCGGAGTATGCCTTCGCCAGCATCCTTCACTATTTCTTGTGCGATATGAAACGGGGAAGACGGAAGGGGAGTAAACGGCATCAACATCAGCTTAAATCTAGATTAAATACCTCTAGGTCCGCTCGGTTTTGTCGGGTTTTCATTGTCGCTGCATGCGACTAAAGACAGAACAGAAGATCTATCTGATTATTTGTTCTTAGTATTACGGCGTATAAGGTTTTGTTACAGATTCTTCTTTTCCTCGGGGTGCACTGTAATATGGACAATAGAGCCAGGTTCTATTTTCCCTTATGCATAGCCAATCAGATCGCATGTTTGATTCCACCAGTGGGCCGAGTAGTGGAGCAGCGTCTTTAGGGTTGCCACGGGAAGCATGAAAGTGCTACTTTGTTGGAAGGTGAAGAAACAACTTTTCTTCAAAAGAACATGTTTTGTTCTTTTACGACTGCTTATTGTTAGTTTGAGGACCAATGCTGTCAGATCGCATGGTTGGTTCCGCCAGCAGTTCGAGGACAGTAGCAGCGTTCTCAAGGTTGCCATGGTAAGCAATAAAGTTCTACTTTGTTGTAGTAGTAGTAGTAGTAGTAGTAGACAGGTTTAATAGAAAAACTTGGCAGCATCGCTGATTTGCGTTTCTTTACAACAGATTCAAAATCAAACTACACTTGTAAATATAAAACAAACAAGAAACATTAACTCTTATTGTACATACTGACGAAAGCCGGGACGAAAGAATTACCATATCGGTTTGTTCTTGCATTAACTGGAACTAACTTATTTTGCTTTCTCGTTCTTGATGGTGGAGGTTGATCAGGTAGAATGTCTCGGTGCTGAGTTTTAGAAAGCAAGAACTTTCCGAAACCTGTTATCGGAGTTTCGTACTGGTTTTGGAGTAACGGCAGTCGTAGCACTTCCAGAGCCTTTTCGTAGGGGATGTCACGGCGGCCCAAAATAATCGATACAGCTCGCATCTGAACCGATTCAAGCTCCTGACAAAGATACACTGCAAAGCTGAAGTCATTGGAGAAAGTGACTCCAAGGATCTTGATACTGTTTGTTAGTGGAAATGGAACATTTGGCTCCATAAAATCACTTTTTAGCGGGTTAAAGCGTACTATCTTCGACTTGTTCCGATTAATCTCAAGATCTAGCTCCACGCACTCTTTTGTGAAAACACTGAAAAAATTTGAACTGAATTGTGGCATCACAACTCCGTTTTTTACTAAATATTTCAGGATGAATGACAGGTCGTCCACGAACTTGTAGCGGTCGTCATAGTCAGCTATGAGGAAGTTGATTACAGACAAGAATACAATAGCTGCGAGCTTAGTGCCTTGTGGGGCTCCACAGGTGGATGAGGACCATTCGGAATTACTATCACCTTCATAGAGAGCAAAAACACGCTGCATCCTCTGACTGAGAAAGTCCAACACGAGCGTAAGAGTCTTTTTCTTAGCCCCCATTAGCTTGAGATTAAGGGCAGCTACAATGTGATTGATTAAATCAAAGGCCTTTCGGAAGTCTATGGCACCAAGGTCGACACAACTGTGACCCTTTTCGACCCACTTGAGGATACTATCGTACATCCGCACTAGGTACACTGAGGTATTACGGTCTCTCAGTCCGCCGTATTGTCTTTGGTCGATAGATTCCTTGATTTGATCCAGTAAGACCCTCATGATAAATGGAAGCTCATGATTGGAAGCTGAAGAAACAACTGCATACGTAAGAACACTTTTTCTGATCTTTAGAAAGCTCGAAAAATTGTATCAGCGTGGCAACACCGAACGTTACAACGATAAAAACCTTTTGAGTTTCTATTTGTACAGGTGTGCGTATTAAGACATAAACGTGTATAGCACTATTCAGCTTATTACACCTGTTTGAGCAAAGCTTCATGCCAAGACGGAACAGAAGACTAAAGCATTGTTCAAATAGGTAATATAAGGTGTATTACGGCGTACAAGGCTCATTGTAGATTCTTCTTTTCCTCGGGGCACACTGTAATCAGGAGAATAGAGCCAGGTTTTACTTTCCCTTATGCAGAGCCAATCAGATCGCATGGTTGATTCCGCCAGCGGGGCGGGGAGAGGAGCAGCGTTTTCAAGGTTGCCACGGGAAGCACTAAAGTTCTACTATGTCGGAAGCTGAAGAAACAATGTTTCTTCAAAAGAACAAGTTTTGTTTTATTACGATTAGCCTACTTATTGTCAGTTTGAGGACCAATGGTGACCATCCGTTAATTTAATAGCATTTACATTATAAAGGGCGTCAAATGTTACTCGTGTACACTTTTTCTGATCTTTAGTAGCTCGAAAAGTTGTATCATACTGAACGTTGCATCGATAAGGACACTTTGAGTTTCTATTGAACCAGACGTAAACATCAGGTTATGACGCCTATTTGAACAATGCTTAAGGTTTGACGGTCACCAACTCGGAGGTAAGGGTTTGACGGTCACGAACTCGGAGGTAAGAATATAATTTAAATACATATTTTGAGCTATATGTTCCCGCCGGACAAGTAGACTAACCAGGATCTGGTGGAAACGGGAAGTTTATTGTGAAGTCGATTGGAATATCATTATAGAAGCAAGAATACAAGCTGAATCCGGAGCTCATCCGGAACCGGAAATAGAAGTCAATCGGAGCATCAAGAAGGGGTTAACAATATGTGCTGCTTTATTGCTCACCGGGTAATTAGTTTGACTGTGGTCGGGCCAAAACTGGCAAATTTCGATAAAGTAAAACGAAATTCCGACGTCAGTAATATTGGTGAGGTAGGTGTAGGTGTACCCGAAAAAAAAAAACACAGGGTAAATCGGGAAATACTGTTTATTCTTGCCGCGGATGGATAGTCCTGTAGGAATCTAAGTAAAACATGAATTTTTAGAGTGGCTTGATTGTCTGATATGCTTTTAGCTGGAAAGTATGATTTAATGGTTGTTGTTCAGTGGTCTGTTAAATTGATATCAAATGTGTACGGTTTCGGCAAAGACTGAACATTCGCAAGATCTGATTATCGGTATTAAAAAGATCGACAAATGTTCCCCTTTGGGATCCATCGAAACCTCTGGTCTTGTTTAACACAAATCGTGCTGAGAAAAAGTTGTCGGTAAACTTTTGCTATTCCCGCTACTTTCCTATAGCGGCTTCAGCTTTTGTCGGAAATTGACGGATTATCTTCTCAAACCGTGCTCGGGAGTCCCCCCTCCCCATTAGTTACACCGCAGCTTCTTACCATGACTGTGGTTTGGTTATGGATTAGAAAAGGCATTAAAAACTTCTTATCTACAAAGCTAAGAAACTACGAAAAGATTTGCGGTCCATTTTCGTTTGGCGGTAGGGAATATAAAGTCGGAAACCAGCGATAATTCTTCAGTCACAAGCACCTCAGACATGCGTTCTATCATTTTTCTCCTAGTTTTAGGATGCTGCGTAGGTAAGTGCTAAGTTACATAGGCTACATATAGAGAGATCACAGACCAAGCTCGGCCAAGTGCCATATAGCGATTGTAATTTCTGTCCGTCAGTCGGTCTGTCGGTCCCGGTTTTGCTAGTTCGGGCACTTCCAGATAAGCTAGGACGATGAAACTTGGGAGGCATATCAGGGACCGGACCAGATCAACTTACAATTAATCATTTCTTCAATCCGACTTTCCCCGGATCCGGGAGTCCGGAAACTATAAAGCAAAAGTGGAGCGAAAAGTAGAAAAAAAAGCGCGGCCCGAATGCGGGAGCGAACCAGGAACCTCTGAGTTTGTAAGGCCAACACTCTACCAACTGAGCCACGAGTCCATGTATGTTAGAGCGAATGCGGGAAAATGCACAAAGTGGATAATCTAAACAAATTACATTGTTAGGATAATGGAACTTGTCAGGAATATTGGATGTATTAGGGAGCGAATGCGGGAGTATATATTGTTAAAAGATTGACGACCTGATTAACCTGGACATAGTCAAGAAACATAAATAATAGTTTGGGCACTTCCACGCAAGCTAGGACGATGAAACTTCGCAGGCATATCAGGGACCCGACCAGACAAAGTTGGAAATAGTCACTTGCCCGATCCGACCATCGTGGGGGAGGGGGCGGAATCCGGAAAATAGGGACATTCATCACTTTCGAACGGGTGATCGGATCTTAATGAAACTTGATATCTGGGAAGATCTCGTGTCTCAGATGTCTCATTTCAAGTCCGGTGTGGATCCGATGAATCTTGGGGGTGGGTCTTGAGGGGAGTGGAGGGACGGGGAATCCGGAAAAATATGGAAAAATTATATATTTTCAGCTTACGAACGGGTCGTCGGATCTTAACGAAACTTGATATATGGAAGGACCTCATGTCTCAGACGCCGGTGACATTGGGGGGAGTTGGAAGGGGAAACTGGAAATCTTGAAAAACGCTCAGAGTGGAGAGATCCGGATGAAACTTGGTAGAAAGAACAAGCACAAGTCCTAGATACCTGACTGACATAACTGGAACGGATCCGCTCACTTTGGGGGAGTTGGGGGGGGGGGGGGTCCTAATTTCTAGTGATCCCGCAAGTTCGATGCTTCCTGATGTGCTAGGACAATGAAAATTGGCAAGCATGCCAAGGACCCGACCAGATTAAATAGGAAATAGTCACTTCCCAGATCCGACCATCTGGGGGGGGGGGTGGAGGGACGGGGAAGCCAAAATTGAGGTATTTTTAACTTGCGAACGGTTGGACGGATCTTGATGAAAGTTGATATTTAGGATGACCTCTTGTCTGAGACGTCCCACTTTAAATCCGGACCGGATCCGATGACACTGGGGGGGGGGGGGAGCTGGTGGATTGAGCCAGAAATCTTGACAAACGATTAGAGTGCAGCAATCGGGATGGAACTTATTCGGCCACGGTAGGTGGAGATAGAGTGAGTACCGGAAATCGTGTAGCAAGGGATCAAACAAATGGATTTATTGGGATGAAAGTTTGAACAGTCATGTGCATTTGCTACAGACAATCGAGACGATGCCGGAACTGCTCAGAAATGAGTGAAACTAAATATCCTATTTCTATTTCCGAACCGCATTTTTGGATGGCGGGTGTATTTTGTGAGGTTCTCATCTACTTTCTTGTACAGCCTACTCGTACAAGTGCCATATGAGCTCGTAGCTCTTGTTTTTTTTAAGTTATGCAAAACCACATGCGGCATTGGCTGTAGTAGCTGGAGGGGGGGGGGGGGGACCATACCTTTCTGACACGGTCCAACTGGGATTCAAGTTGGACAGTCCCGAGATTATGCTGCCTAATTTGTTATTTGGCATCCGGACAGGATCCAGCAACAATATAGGAGGGGATCAGATGGAAACAGGAAATTTGCAGATATGTTCAGATTCAAGTCAAGCTTTAAGGACGATAGTTTATGTGTCCTAGTCGTATTCGACCACAGTGGGAGGAGTTGGAGGGGGGGGGGGGATTTTGTAACTCGCGTAGGTTGTCAAACGGACGCAGTGATTTCAACAAAACTTGGAAAGAATAGAGACCATGTGTCCTAAATGACATATTATAGGGTCCAGACCGAATCTGAACACTATGGGGGGGGGGGGGGGATATTCCGGGGTTTCCTGAAAAAAGCTCTGACCTGAGTGAAACTTGATAGCCTTGATAGCAAACTTCAACTTACATTATTTAATGATATTTGAATAATTGAAAATTAGGCTGTTCTTTCAACAAATAACCCACGGTTTTGGCTGCTTTAAGCCTTTTCCGAGACCCGCTGACTTGTAGCGAAAACAGGGAAACTATTTACATAATTTGTTTCTCTGATGGAAAAACTTCTCACAGACAACCGTCGACAGCGTGATACACATCGTAGGTAACAAAACAGGGCAAGTGAGAAAATCACCGTGGTTTTGTTAGAGGGGTTAGAATGTACTGTAGGAAATTGAGGATTGAGTGATTATGGAAGTAGGTTGCGTTAGTATTATAGGTAAGACAGATCCAATAAAGTGCTGGCTTGTAGTGTTCTTGTTTACGCCCTCCTTGATAGCAGCAGCTGCAAATTTCTGTTCAACAAACACTCCTTGTTGTTAATCAAACTCCAGCTGTCAAAGCTCTATTCTTCGCTCTTTGTCAGGATCATACAGCTAGTTTCCTAGGATTCATATCGCTCATACTAATTGCAGGGTTCCCAAGTGGGATTCTTGACAGTAATGACAGTGAAATCATCAGAGCAGCTTGACGATTCTTTTCTCAAAAGAGACGGTGGTCGAAAATGGCCCCAAAATATTCGCAAGCTTGCTAGAGTGATATAATCTTCCATTCCGAGACAATTTTGTTGGACCAGACTGCTGATTGTTGTGAGATTTTGGACAAAGTGCGTCAAGCATCCAAAATCCAGATCTAACAAGTCTTTGCAGCACCGATATGCTATAACTTAAAGGCCAAGAAAAAAGTTTGCCCCGGATTTCATCTCCAAGAATGAGTCAAGTAATCGGCGAAACTTTAGACTCATTCTCGCCGTTCCCCGAGGACTCCTCGGGGAATCAAAGGGAACGGCGAGAATAGAGGGAGTCACACCACGCGGCCTCCGCGGACAGAAACAGCGGCAACACGGGGAATGCTTCCAACATGGATTTTATTTGAAAAATAAATATGCATTTGACGAATTAGGTCTGGAGCCGCTTTATTTTTGGTTTTGTTTATTCTGATTATTTTTAATTAATTTTACATTGCAAAAATTGATTCCCCTCCGAATCTGAAAGGGAGTCTTTTTTTATGATGGTGATGATAATCAGAGCATTCCCCGTGAGTCCCCGGGACAAACAAAAACGCGGGGACTCCTCAAGTGGAGTCCGCGAGGAACGGCGAGAGTACGCCTTTTGGCAAACTAAAACAGGCCTGAAACCCGTTCCTATAGAGATACTAGCATTACTAACACCGACATGTTATGAAAAGTAGAAAATTAATAATTCGTACAGAGATCGAGATCCTGTTAGCTTCAATGAGGGGAGGAGGCTGTAGCCCAAAGCAAGAGATAAAGATGTTAGGAGTAGCCTGCTTGAAAACAAACCGGAGTATATAGTCTAGCAATAAGACACAGGTCGTGACCGATTGGCATTTTTTTTCAGCTTATGCAGTGGCATCCACGGACAATCGAGACACGGAATCCGAAGCTGTAGCAGTTGCCACTGATGAACTTGAAAAGCGCGAGGCTTCCCCGTCCGACAATTGGGAAACAAAACGCGAGGCTTTCCGAGGAAAACGCGAGCCTTCCCGAAGAAAACGACGAGAGGCTTTCCGAGGAAAACGCGAGGCTGGTCAGGAAACCTTCTGGAATGTAAAGCGTGAGGCTTTACCGGAAGCCTTTTGGAAAGGAAAACGCGAGGCTGGTCGGGAAACCTTCTGGAATGTAAAGCGTGAGGCTTTACCGGAAGCCCTTTGGAAAGGAAAACGCGAGGCTGGTCGGGAAACCTTCTGGAATGTAAAGCGTGAGGCTTTACCGGAAGCCCTTTGGAAAGGAAAACGCGAGGCTGGTCGGGAAACCTTCTGGAATGTAAAGCGTGAGGCTTTACCGGAAGCCCTTTGGAAAGGAAAACGCGAGGCTTTGCCCGGAAAGCCAATAGAAAGGAAAGCGTGAGTCGAGTGACCCATCATCAAGTTGGCTCTAGTACGCCTGTATTAAAAGAAATCGAGGCACAAGCCTTTTATGCTATTTTTAAGTTTCGCTCACAAGTTTTATGCCTTATATTCATTAATCTTTTCAAAACAGCAGTTTATTAAGTGGTTCTTAGTCTTCTCAATTGCAAAACTTAAGCTTTGATGACGGATTTTCAGTTGTTTACTTGTTGGCTCGTTGTTAGTTTGTTTGTTCGTCATTTATTTTATAAAGCTTTATAAAGGAATTTTTGGGCGAATGTCGAAGGACAACATTTTACACTTACATCCGGCGGCAGGAGAAATAGTTCCCAAATAAAAATAAAATGTCTTTCTAGAGTTGCGTTTAGGTCCAGCTATATATATTATATATGACGGACTTACGTACATATGTAAATATGGACATATAATACATACATCATAATCAATGGGGATTTGCGTTTCTCTCAACATTAAACCTTTTGATAGTGCAAAACGGATACGTCAACTGAATTTTAGTAGAGCTATATTTCGGCCTTTCTTGGCAAGGGTCCTCTTCAGGCTCAAAGCCGCTCAACTTGGAAAAAGAAACTTCTGAAAAATGTTTTTGGGATCCCAAAACGAAAGTGGAGGGATACCTATGATTTCGCAAAAATGTTCGTCTGTCCGTCTGTTCGTCTGTCTGTGAGCACGATAACTCTCGAAGGGAATAAGATATTTTGATGAAACAATTGGTGTGAGGATTCTTTGGGTCAAGGATAACCGCCAAGTTAGTAGACGGGCTCTGTAGCCCTACATTTAGAGGTAGGGGAGGGGGTTCAAATTATGGGACAAGCAAAATATTTTTAAACAGCTAATCTGATAGTCGAGTATGGGGTAAGAAGGTATGTTGAGCACGATAGTGAAAACCATTTTCTCGCCGAACAACTAGTTCGTCCGGAATCCGGCAAAAACCGGAAAGTTGGTTAAAAGTAAAAGTTTCATTCGAAGCTGATTAAATGTTCGATTTAGGGGTAAAAAGACATGCTGAACACGATGGTGAAATCAATTTTCTCGCCGAACAACTAGTTAGACCGGAATCAGATTATTCCTACCGGATGACAGATTAAGGGGTAAGAAGAGGGGATGAGTCTGAATAGGACAATCGTTTTTTACCCGGACATATATTAGTCCGGAATCCGGTTGTAACCGGATTTTTTTTAGTCAAAGTTTTATTTAAAGATGATTAGATGTTGTTTATAGTGTTAAGGAGTTGCGCCGGATTCGTTTCTGAATTTTCTTTTTTTGCTGGACTCAAAATAGATATGGCTTATAGAGGTGTATCTGAACTTGGTTTCTCGGGTCGCTGTCACTACCGCAACACGTCAGTTCGCATAACCGTCAGTTCGCCAAAACGAAAAATCCGACAGTTCTTCAACACGTCAGTTCCCCTACACGTCAGTTTCACTACACGTCAGTTCTCCTACCGTCAGTTAACATAAACGTCAGTTGACATAAACGTCAGTTCAGTCATCGTCAGTTCACCCATTTTAGAAATCCGTCAGTTCGTCAACACGTCAGTTCAGCTACACGTCAGTTCCTCTACACGTCAGTTAGCTTACCGTCAGTTGACAGAAACGTCACTTCGCCTACAAATCCGTCACCACCCGCAGAGATTCAGACCCGCCTATTAGTTCGAAGTCGACTGGGTCACCGAAAGCAATTAAGCAGAGGGAATAAAACCCAGGGGATTAATAAAAAGAAGCCGACATTTGCGCATATTGATGAGGGTAAAATTAGTTCAGAATCACTGGGAGCTTGCAATCAGATGCGGCAGACGGGGCTAGTCAAACGGAAACTGAAAAATATGAGGTGAACGTATAATTAAACACAAATAAGGGCTTAACAACCATCGCAAGGTGAAGGACCAAAATGTACCAGTGATTCTCAATCTTTTCCGAAAGGGAACTGGAAACAGTGAGGGACGGACTCTTTTCTCTTGGCTCTTGGCCAGGGCTTCCTCTATTATCTTCAAACAAGAACAAAGGTTTCGACGGGATCCCACAAATTTCATATGTGATCCAGACAGTTGGATCTTGTAGATAAATATCCGGTCTTCGCCAAACTTCCTGAAAATATTAACTGGAATTTAGAAACAGATTAAGGTGAATGGCTAATCATCTGAGAAAACCAAGTTCAGACATGGATTCAGCGTGCGTGTTTACTCCTATAAGTCGTATATACTTTGAGGAAATTGATCAAAACTTCCGGCTGCCTTACTGCTGACATATTTTCCGGTTTCTGCCGGGTTCTTGGCGAGCATCTTGTCCGTTATGTACTATATATTACCTTAGAATATACTACAGATAAAACTTTAACTTTTAACGAATCTTCAGGTTCTGGCCCGAGCCCAAACTATTTGTCCGGCGTGGAATATTGACACATAAGTTCAGCATGCCTCCTTATCTACACCCATCCTCTAATCAACTTCAGATAAAACGTTTACTTTTTCAAAACTTTACTTTTTCAGCGGGATTCCGGGTGAACTATTTGTCCGGGTAGAAAATAATTGCCATATGCGGGTGCAGCATGTCTTCTTACCTCTGAATCGCAACATCTAATCAAGCTCAAATACAACTTTTACGTTATACAAATTTTTCGGTTTGGGCCGGATCCCAGGCCAACTACTTGTCCGGCGAACAAAAATTTGTTTAATACGTTTTCAGTGTGTCTCCTTACCCTTAAACTGAACCTCTAATCTACTTCAAATTAAAAATTTCTTTTTCACAAATTTTCCTGTTTTTGCCAGATTCACGGTGAACTACTTGTCCGGCGAGATTCATATTCGGATTCAGCATGTCTCCTTGTCTCTGAATCGATTATCTTATTAGATTCTAAAATATATGTTTCGTCCCTTAATTTGACCCCCTCCCGACCCCTAAATATAGGGCTACAGACCCCATCTTATGACCTGTATTTTGACCCAAAGAGTCTTTATGCCAAATTTGAACGAAATATATCAACCCCTTCGAGAGTTATCGTGCTAACAGACGGAGAGACGGACAACTTTTACGATGTCAAGCAGTAGCCCTCGAAAATAGTAGATAAAACTAGAATTTTCTGTTAATTGATAGTAATGCAATCACCCGTCAAATTCACAAGTTAGTGCTTAATGAGCCTTTTACTTTCAACCTCCCCCTTATTTCTGTCTGCTAAAATAAAGAGTTTCTAATATAGAGCCACATTATATATATATACCGCTGTCCGCTGGCAAAAATTCCTAACATCAATACATTTTCTCCCCAGAAACAGCTATTATTACAATAATTCCGAAAAAATGCTATTTTCTGGAAAAAGAAAAGAAAAAAAAACAAGAGCTGTAAGCTCATATGGCACTTGCATGGGTTAAGATATATTGTTCATCAAAAGAACTTTGCGGTTAAGATGCGCACTGTAAGGGGGCTAGAACTTCATTTGTAAGCAAAACCCTTGAGGCAAATATTATAATGGGCTGATGTGGATCATGAACATACATATTTTGCTTAAAAGTATTTTTCTTACTTTGCGGTCAAGGTTGGTACGGTAATAATCGGATTTGGGAAGTAGCGATTTCTAAGCAAATCTTGTTGAATATCTAATATTCCAGCGAAGTTTCGTCGTCCTAGCACATCTGGAAGTACCTTAACTCGCGATCACCGGAATCCCAGACCCCCCCCCTCCAGCTCCACCCACAATACCCGGAGCCAATCCGGTTCTGTAAATGATGCCAAGAGCATCTGTTTATTATTCCTACAATGTTCGATGCCGATCACACCAGTCTAAGCGGGTCTAGTACCCCCCCCCCCCCCCCTCAATAGTTGTCGGATCCGATCCGGAAATAACGAAGATCCCCAGAGAGAAATGTCCTCTGTTCATTTATCAAATTTTAATCGAATCCGATCACCCGTTCCAAAGTTACGCATGACTAAATATTCCCTCCCTCCACTCCCCCCCTAAGATTATCATATCGAAGATTTTTTTTTTTACTTCCAAGTCAGTTTGAAGGGGTCCCTGATATCCCTGCAAGTTACGTCACGAAAATCCCCAAAAACCGGAATTCCGGGAAACCCCCTACACCCCACCCCCCAAGTTTCCGGATCCAGTCCAACTGTGTAAAAGATTAACTGGAGCAGACGTTTGTTCTTCCCAGTAAGTTTCACTCCAATCCATCCATTCTAACCGTTTCTGTTTAACTGTCGGCATTTGAGGCCGCCGGCATTTCGTGGTCGTGGGCATTTCGAGTCGTGGGCATTTTAAGTCGTGGGCATTTTGATCGTGGGCATTTTGAACCGTGGGCATTTTAATCGCGGGCAAAAAGATCGTGGTGATTTTGGGAACAACCCGCCAATTGTGTGACTGATTACATTTGAGGACGGGTTGCCGGAAGTGCAACCGAAATATCCGAATTTATATTTATCCCTCGCACATCATCTTAGACGGATAACTAGCTGAACAAGAAAAAAAAACGGACTGTTAAGTAGAGCATTGTATTCAAACTGACTACTCTTTGGGTAACAGCCACTGTACAAAACAGAAAATCTTGGTGCCTCAGTCAAATCATGTCTGATTTTCTTTTTTTTCACGGAAAAATAGCAACAATAATCAATAATGATGTATAAAATGCTTACCGACGAAACGTCCCCATGAGAAAACGTCCCTGTGTAAAAATGTCCCCGTGACAAAACGTCCCCACGGCAAAACGTCCCCAAGTACAGATTTTTAAGTTCGCCTCAACCTTCAGGTGCATGATCGAGGTGCATTTACAGATGTGGGAACATTCCTTATAAGCAGGAAAGATCGGACATAGCACTGGTTGCTTCATAAATGTACTGTTTTCAGTTGGACGGGTTTGATCCTTTAATAATATCTTTTAATAATAAACATCACCAAATTAAATATCGAACAAAAGCGAGATCAATAAGTTATATCGCTTCATAGATGTATTGTTTTCAGTTGGATGGGTTTGATCCTTTAATAAAAAATGTCAATAATAAAGGTCATCAAATTAAATATTGAACAAAAGCAAGATAAATGATTTATATCGAAGCGTAAACTAACACATAAAATAACTAATCAAAATACAAGATAGAAGGAAAACTGACAAACTACTAAATCTTTGCGACCTTAAGAAATGGCTATAGCCGGGAGCACAACTTTGGTTTGTTTCTTGAGTAGGCCTATCGGTTAAATGCTGAAGTAGTCAACCCATCGTAGATTTCAAAAGTTTATATTCCAAAAACATATTTGTGTGAACTGATGACGCAATCAGTAGTCTCATAGGCCTAGCTATCCCTCAGCGATGAAAAAAACAAGAGCTGGAAGCTCATATGGCACTTGCAAGGCTGGGTCAGATGAAAGTCATGGTCAGAAGTATTGTTTCCACTTTTTGGTTAAGATGCGCACTTTAAGGGTGCTGAAAATTAATTTCTAAGAAAAATCCTTGAGGCAAAAAGGATCATGTACTCATGGCGATCGTGAAAAAGTAAATTTTGCTTCAAAGTTTTTTTTGTATTTTGCGGTTAAGATGAGTTCTTTAAGGAATGGTGATCTCTAACCCAATGATGTCAAGTTTCTAATACTCCATCAAAGTTTTATCGTCTTAGCACATCTGGAAGTACCTTAACTCACGATCACCGGAATTAAGGACACCCCCCCCCCTTCCCCCTCGAATTCAGTTCGATTCTGTCAGTAACGTACCTAGGACTTGTGCCTGTACTTCCCACCAAGTTTCATCGTGATCGCTCCACTCTATGCGTGTCACAAGATTTCCGGTTCTCCCCTCCGACCCCACCCTACGAGTTGATCGGATCTGGTCCGGAGTTGAAACGGGACATCTGAGACATGGATCTTTCAAGATATCAAGTTTCATTAAGATCCGATACCCCGTTCGAAAGTTATGCATGCCACTTCCCGGATTCTTCCGTCTCCCCCTCCCCCCACGATTGTCGGATGGGGGAGTGACTGTTTCCACGTTAATCTGGTCGGGTCTCTGATATGCCTGCCAAGTTGTATTGTCGTAGTCCACCTAGAAGTACATTAACTACGGACCGCCGGAATTCCGGAACCCCCCTCCAGCTCCCCCCACAGTGTCCAAATCCGATTCAGTTCTGTCGGTTGTTTATTTAGAGCTTGTGCTTGTTCTTCCCACTAAGTTTCATCCCGATCGCTCCACTCTAAGAGTTTCACACGATTTCCGGTCCCCCCCCCTCCAACTCCCTCCTGATTCATCGGATCCGGTCCGGACTTGATATGAGACATCTGAGACACAATTTCTTTCCAGATATCAAGTTTCATTAAGATCCGATCACCTATTCGAAAGTTATGCATGCCCCTATTTTCTGGATTCCGCCAACTCCCCCTCCCCCCACGATGGTCGGATCGGTCAAGTGACTATTTCCAAGTTAGTTTGGTCGGGTCCCTAATATGCGTGCCAAGTTTCATCGTCCTAGAACTTCTGGAAGTACCCTAACTCGAGAAGAGTGGACCGACCGACAAAAAGTGATCGGTATATGGCACTTGAGCGGTGCTGCAAGTGCCATAAAAATGTAATTGTGTTTTAGTTGCCCAGCAATTAGTATTTATATCTTGAAGTTGAAAGCTAGCTCTCTTCAAATACATTTATCAGAACCGACTGTCTTTATTCGCCTCCCTGACCCCAGCTGAGCAAAGCTATCGATTACAATGAGACTTTTCCCTGGTGTCTACCAGCCGTATTCTTTCTTTCGTAACGTGAACCAAAACTGTCAGAATTGACGAGAGGCTCCTGACTTAATTTTTGCCCTCATTAAAAGTGAATTGTCGGCTTCTCTTATTAATCCCCTGGGCGAGCTTCCGTAATTATCCCGTCGACAACAACATGTGAGCAAACTTCCGGAAAATTTGTGTGAACTGACGTTTATGCCAACTGACGTTTATGCCAACTGACGTTTATGCCAACTGACGTTTATACCAACTGACGTTTATGCCAACTGACGTTTATGTCAACTGACGTTTATACCAACTGACGCTTATGTGAAGTGACGGTAGGCGAACTGACGGTGGACGAACTGACGTGTAGCTGAACTGTCGGATTTTAGGATTAGGTGAACTGACGTGTAGGTCTACTGACGTTTATGTCAACTGACAGTAGGCGAACTGAAGTTTGGTCAACTGACGTCTAGAGCAACTGACGTGTTGACCAACGGACGTGTTGGTGAACTGACGTGTTGATGAAGTGACGTGTTGATCAACTGACGGATTTTTGGGGGTCAACTGACGTGTAGACGAACTGTCGGAAAATGTTGGCGTACTGACGGAATTCAGTGGCGAACTGACGTTTATGTCAACTGACGTGTTGCGGTACTGACGGGACCCCGGTTTCTCTAATGATTAGCCTGGTGAAGACAAGACCCAATTGTCTGAATCAAATTTTAGATGTTTTGGGATCCCATCGCCACCTTTGGTCTTTTCCAAAAGTTCATTTGTAAAGTTGGAAAAACGAACTTGTAAAATACGTTTGGTTTTTCCACAAGCTATTTTTATGGCACTTGCCCTTCGGCCAAGTGCCATATAGCGATCGCAATTTCTGTCCGTCCGTCGGTCTGTCGGTCTGTCGGTCTGTCGGTCTGTCCAGGTTTTGCTAGTTCGGGCACTTCCACATAAGCTAGGATGATAAAACTTGGCAGGCATATCAGGGACCCCAAATGATTAAGTTGGAAATAGTCACTTCCCCGATCCGAGCACCGTGGGGGGAGTGGAGGGAGGGGGAATCGGGAATCTTGAGGTATTTTTAACTTTTGAACGGGTGATCGGATCTCGATGAAACTTGATATTTGGAACGACCTCATGCCTCAGACGACCCACTTAAAATCCGGACCGGATCCGGTGACTTTTGGGGGGAGCTGGAGGGGGCAACCGGAAATCTTGGGAAACGCTATGAGTGGAGGGATCGAGATGAAACTTGGTGGGAAGACACCTAGCAAACACTAGATACATCGTTGACATAACCGAGCCGATTCGGGCACTGTGGGGGGGAGTGGAGGGAGGGGGAATCCGGAATCTTGAGGTATTTATAACTTTTGAACGGGTGATCGGATCTCGATGGAACTTGATATTTGGAAAGACCTCATGCCTCAGACGACCTACTTAAAATCCGGACCGGATCCGGTGACTTTTGGGGGGAGCTGGAGGGGGCAACCGGAAATCTTGGGAAACGCTATGAGTGGAGGGATCGAGATGAAACTTGGTGGGAAGACACCTAGCAAACACTAGATACATCATTGACATAACCGAGCCGATTCGGGTACTGTGGGGGGAGTAGAGGGAGGGGGAATCCGGAATCTTGAGGTATTTATAACTTTTGAACGGGTGATCGGATCTCGATGGAACTTGATATTTGGAAAGACCTCATGCCTCAGACGACCTACTTAAAATCCGGACCGGATCCGGTGACTTCTGGGGGGAGCTGGAGGGGGCAACCGGAAATCTTGGGAAACGCTATGAGTGGAGGGATCGAGATGAAACTTGGTGGGAAGACACCTAGCAAACACTAGATACATCATTGACATAACCGAGCCGATTCGGATACTGTGGGGGGAGTAGAGGGAGGGGGAATCCGGAATCTTGAGGTATTTATAACTTTTGAACGGGTGATCGGATCTCGATGGAACTTGATATTTGGAAAGACCTCATCCCTCAGACGACCCACTTAAAATCTGGACCGGATCCGGTGACTTTTGGGGGGGAGCTGGAGGGGGCAACCGGAAATCTTGGGAAACGCTATGAGTGGAGGGATCGAGATGAAACTTGGTGGGAAGACACCTAGCAAACACTAGATACATCGTTGACATAACCGAGCCGATTCGGGCACTGTGGGGGGAGTAGAGGAAGGGGGAATCCGGAATCTTGAGGTATTTATAACTTTTGAACGGGGGATCGGATCTCGATGGAACTTGATATTTGGAAAGACCTCATCCCTCAGACGACCCACTTAAAATCTGGACCGGATCCGGTGACTTTTGGGGGGGGAGCTGGAGGGGGCAACCAGAAATCTTTGGAAACGCTATGAGTGGAGGGATCGAGATGAAACTTGGTGGGAAGACACCTAGCAAACACTAGATACATCATTGACATAACCGAGCCGATTCGGGCACTGTCGGGGGAGTGGAGGGAGGGGGAATCCGGAATCTTGAGGTATTTATAACTTTTGAACGGGTGACCGGATCTCGATGAAACTTGATATTTGGAAAGACCTCATGCCTCAGACGACCCACTTAAAATCCGGACCGGATCCGGTGACTTTTGGGGGGAGCTGGAGGGGAGAACCGGAAATATTGGAAAACGCTATGAGTGGAGGGATCGAGATGAAACTTGGTGGGAAGACACCTAGCAAACACTAGATATATCATTGACATAACCGAGCCGTGCCTACTCGTAACAAGTGCCATATGAGCTCGTAGCTCTTGTTTCCAATTTGAGCGGCTTTGAGCCTGAAGAGGACCCTTGCCAAGAAAGGCCGAAATATAGCTCTAATCAAATTCAGCTGACGTATCCATTTTGTACTGTCAAATATGATTCGCAGTCAGCTTGGGCTGAAGGATTATTTCATACAACCTTACCAGGATTATTTCATACAACCTTATCATGAAAAAGTGCAATAGAATCCTTGGTGTAATTCGAGGCAAAGGAATTCAGAAAGAGCCTCCTGCTTATTTGAAATCTGCAAGCTTTCAGTGTAAAAAAATCAAAAGAAAAAATCTTGAAACATTTGTATTTGTGTTGCCAGCCTGAGAATTTTTATAGAAGATTCATTGTGACAAAAACCTTTCAAGAATGTAATCTATAACAATAACTTTGGAGAGGCCTAGTGTAGCCCGATGCCCTAAGACCTAGGCAACAGTTAATGAATCATGGACCCTTATTAATTATTAGCATTGTAGCAGCTTACCCTGCACTGGAAATATGGCATGGATTTAGCACCGTTTTCGGCAAAAAAGTTGCCGAGAAAGCGCGAAAAGTCGCCGAGAATGTCAGAAATGTTGCCGAGAACGCTCTATTTGCTCCTGAGGCGAATTATGTGTACCCGAGATAACACAGTTTGTCGCCGAGATTGACGCCTAAGCCGAGATTTCCGCGAAAAACATGTCACCGAGACGTACAAAAATGTAGCCGAAAATTATTAATGTAGTTTCCGAGATGGTCATAAATTTAGCCGAGAATCCCAAAAACGTTGCCAAAAAAATGTAAGAAAAGTCACCGAGATTGCAGAAAATGCAGCCGAGATTACGCAAATAGCAACCGAAAAAAAATGACTGTCCAAAGAAAAACCGAGATTGCGACTGATGTCGCCGAGATTACAAGAAAAATACATTCTCGGACTAAAATTGTGTTGCCGAGAATTCCCAACATGGAGCCGAGATTACGCAAAATGTAACCAAGACTTCCAGAAAAAAAATAACCGGAATTCCAGATTTCCAGAAAAACTGACTAAAACGTGTAGGCTATTTCCAAGAATCCAGACTCTTGTGCAAGGATGATTGACCTAAGTAGAATTAGCCCACAAGTAATGTCGCCGATACTAGAAGTATTTGAAGCCTCATGAGAATACCCAGGACTGAGCAACAGTTTGAAATACGAATGTTTCGCAAGTGTCACAAAGCATACTACGTTCAAAACGTAGCTGAGATAGCATTGCAAACCGAAATCAGTATCTGTGGGAGTTTCGATGACCAACATCGGAGGTTTAATGTAGTAAACCAGCCGATGTGAGCTGTTCGTATATGTTTTGCCTTAAACACTTATATGTGTCTAGAGAGGTAAAGAAACCGTCCAAAGCAGGATGAAATCAAATATACTGGATACTGGAAAAGCCCTAGCTGTGACGCAAGGCTGTATCTGGGGGGGGGCTGAAACCCCCCGAAACATAGGCTTTTCTCTCTGACCTCTGTGTTTTTTGTACTCCCCCCCGGGAAGCCCCCCCCCCCCCCGAAATAAATTCCTGGATACGGCCGTGACGTCAAGGTCTCCGGTCCAGTAACATTTATTGCATGACTATGTACAACTATATACGTCACAATCAGAAAACGTAAACGTAATATAATGAATCTTTATACTAACTAGACCTACGTTGCCTGGGCAACGTGAAGTGTTGCAGCAACCTTTGTTTGGCTTCGTCGACTAAGGTGTTGCGAGAGCAACACTTTAGTTTTGTTTCTTCGCTAACGGTTAAATGCTGAATTTGTCAACCCATCGAGATTTCCAAAATGGTATGTTCCAATCCATGGAGAATATTTTTCTTCACGTGGTTATCCCTCAGCGTTGAACAAAAAAACAGAATATCGGAAGTAGGGACTAAATTGACTCTGCAGACAGTTGAACTTTATCCTTTTCAATCGTAGACATCTTGGCTCGTGCAAACTTGGAACATTATCTGATATAACCTAGTTGGTATTATAAAGCTATCCATAGCTTATTAGTTCAACAACCGATTGTTACTTACAAGTTCCTGACATGTCTCACAATTGGGTTCCGCCTATTCTTTGTTTGAGTTTGTACCCTACCACTAAAGTTGTCAACATGGGCGTCACTAGCCTTTTACCTATGGGGGGGGGGACGTCCGGTTTTATGCCGACGGACTCAAAAATGTGCCGACAAAAACAGCCGTTGCCGCTTCGCGGCAACGGCGTACATTTCCCGCCAGCACAGAATAGAACCGGGGTAAAACTAGCTGTAATGCATCAGTTAAGATTATTCCTTTGATGTAATTTCGTATTTTGAAGTTCACACACTTGGCTTTTCATTTAAGCCTTCGCTAAAAATCGAAGCTTCCAACGACTGTACCAAGAACAAGTTAAACTAAGCGCCGCAGGTGAAATTTTTTAAATCAGCCTTTTTTCCTGAAAAATTTAGCTATACCTACCATTCAAGTTCTAGCTTTTAACGTGTTTCAGCGAATTTCAATCCTAAAACACCAAACTAAATGAAACACTGTTCTTCTAAATAAAGAATACTACAAAATGGACCACAGGCAAAATTTTTTGTAAACTAACTGTAACGCATCAATTGAGGGTTATTCCTTCGGTATAATTTCGTATTTTAAAGTTCACATATTCGGCTTTTCATTTTAACTTTCGCTGAAAAGCGAAGCTTTCAATGACTGTACCAAGGCCAGTTAAACCAAGCGCCGCAGGTGAAATTTTTTTAATCTATTTTTTTCCGGAAAATTCAGCTATAGTACCATACAATTTCCGGCTTTTAACGTGTTTCAAACCCCAAGAATTTCTATCCTAAAAGGAAAACTAAATGATACATCTTTCTTCCAAATAGGGAATACGACAAAATGCGCCGCAGGCGAAATTTTGTGTAAAACTTACTGTAATGCATCAGGTGAGATTGTTCCTTTGATATGCTCCATATTTAATTTCACATACTCGGCTTTTCGTTTCAACTTTTGCTAAGAAGTGAAGCTTCCAACGACTGTACTCGGAACAAGTTGACCTAAGCAACGCCAGCGAATTTTTTTTAAATCTGTATTTTTTCCGGAAAAATTTGCCCGACAAATGTTTGCAGAATTTGATTTCTTACGTATAAAAGACCCGGTGGGCGGACAAGAATACCGACGCCCGACAAAAGCATTCAGAACTCGATTTCTTCTGTGTTTTGCCCGTAAAGATTGTAAAAAACTTTATTTTTACGCGTAAATAGAAGCCGATGTACCGACGAGACTTGAACTTTCGGCATACGCCAATAAAAAGTTACAGAATTGGATTTTTTTGTGTGTGTAAAAAGAACCCGATGTGCCAACGAGAATACTGACGCCCGTCAGAACGTGGGGGAAGTTTCCAAATCCCTGTTCTTACACCATTGTTGAGAGGATGGACGAGTGGAGGCGAGGTTTAGTGAAGTTAAGGCTCCTGGGGTGTGGGCTGAAGACATTCTGACACCGTCGGTGACCACTAGACCCAGGACCAGTCAGGAAACCGGACAAAAGAGACAAGGGAAAGCCTCGGGGAATTTTATAGCTCAGCCGCAGTCAATCCAGAAATCCCTAATCAAGCTGGTTCACACATTCTAGCGAAGCTGGAATTCACATATCCAGTCAAGCCCAAGGCCTACTAGCCGAGATGGACCATAACGTCTATAGTTAATTTATCTTATGCAAATCGTGTACAATAGTATGACACATATAATATAGCACTAATGAGTCCCTAACTAAATATATAAACTGGTCCTTACCATAAATTATAATATAGAGTAACTGAGGTCTTGCTCCGACCAAGGATGAAAGAGAACTGTTCTTGGCTGCGAATTCATTCCGCAGCCAAAATACTTAGAATGAAATGGATCAAAGCCTGACCTCGGGTTAGCCAGCAGCTAACTGGAGCTAGTGGATAAAGACCAAGTGACCTATTGTCACAATGCCGGGAAATTAATGATGGTGATGGAAACCGAAGAGATATATAGAAAAGTAGGCGATAGAGGGAGGGAATAACTAGGAGGACTATTGCAGAGAAAAGTCAGAGAAAGATCTAAGAAAGACAGACCGTGGATCTTTTGATTGGCCTGTGGAACGAGGTACAAACATTGTACTAGTCAGGTGGCTCGACAATGGTGTAGTCAACCTTGATTCTTCGTTCACTGGAGCAAATTCAACTGACGTAGTCCAGCACTGGTGCACTAGTACCAAAAAACGAATTTCTGTCCAGACACCTGCGATAGTGGCTCATTACAATATTTACAATAGCACCATGGAAGAAGT
This sequence comes from Branchinecta lynchi, assembly GCA_023053575.1. Classification (NCBI taxonomy): domain Eukaryota; kingdom Metazoa; phylum Arthropoda; class Branchiopoda; order Anostraca; family Branchinectidae; genus Branchinecta; species Branchinecta lynchi. Next base: position 3,294,717 of record JAKZAP010000001.1, read on the forward strand.
CGACAAACTTGACTTCCTCATCGCTCTCTACAGGATTGAACTCGGGTGAAAGAAGTGGACCGTGAACATTTTTCAACACATGCTCGACTTAGCGTTGGCCAACTCGTGGCTTGAATACAAAGAGATTCCCTCCTCCACTGTGTGCCAAAGAAGGATCATAAAGATCTTCTCGGATTTCGACTCGACTTAGCGAATGCCCTTATTTGCTGTTTTCATGAACAAGCCGGTTTAGATGCCACACCAGTTAGAATTCGCGGGAGACTAAGGTTCTCATCCCCACAGGACTCGGGAGCGTCTACGCCAACAAACACTGCTGGAAGTTCTCGGTTTGCACCACTGACTGCCGACAACGTGTTCCGTCTTCTACCTTCCAGTCGCGGAAAGAAGCAAGAGCGTACTGTCGCCGAAGTTCGACATGACGAAAATAATCATTTCCCAGCCCATTCAATGAAAGCCAAAGGTGATCGTTGTAAGCTAGAAGGGTGCCGGGGCTTTTCCAGAATCATTTGTGTTAAATGCAATGTAGCACTATGTGGCCCTTCAAAGGAAAAAAATTGTTTTCTCTGTTTCCACCAGAAATATTTTGTGTCATGTTTCTGTCAATAATAAAAGTATGTAGAATTCGCATACATTTCGCTCCTGTTTAGGGTCCCTGTAGTCATGTGCCTGCAGCTGAAAAGGTCACTAAAGGTCAGTCGGAAAAATCTGAAAATATTCCAGGGATATCATATGGCCATGAATGACGATCTGTAGCATTTTCAAATTTTTCCGCAAAAGGAAAATAAATGGACCTCGAAAGGGTTTGTCAACTCTAAACAGCTGATCCGTCGTCTGAATAGATCAGCCGCTGTTTACGCACTTATTTCATTCCCGTGTGAACAAGCTATAAGCCTAACATCCCTTGCCGATAGAAGACATGCACTAATTATGAAATTTGGTCTCCAGTGCATCGAGTCCGACCAACACCGCACCATTCTACCAAACTTTAAACCGAATTGTACATATAAAATTAAGACCAGACGTAATTGTAAATTTAGTTCCGTGCAAAAATTTGACGAGCCTGGTGCCAATTCATTTTAGCGATTTTTAAAAACATTTGTGCCGTATTTCACTAAGTTTTATAACGAAAAGCCGTGAATTTGAAATATTTCGTGGTCGTTTTGTAGTGTGTCGACGTGCCAATGTTATAAATGCCATGATTTTATATTATGTTGAATAAATCTGAATTGAATGGGTCCCTAACCAAATATATAAACAGCTCTTATAATAAATTATAATATAGAGTAACTCAGGTCTTGCTCCGACCCAGGATGAAAGAGAACTACTTTTGGGTACGGATTCCGTAGCCAAAATACTTCGAATGAAATGGATCAAAGCCTGACGTCGGATTAGCCAGCAGCTAACTGGAGCTAGTGGATAAAGACCGAGTGACCTATTGTGTCACGATGCCGGGAAATTGATGATGGTGTTGAAACCGAAGAGATATATAGAAAAGTAGGCGATAGAGGGAGGGAATAACTAGGAGGACTATTGCAGAGCAAAAGTGCTATGGGATGTCTCCATAACACAAAGAATACGAGTCAAGATCCCCATCCAGACAAGGCCAGGGATTTGTTAATACTTTGTATCTAAAATATTCAGTCATAGTAATATTTAAATATGGTTGTTTAATAATACTGCTTCAGTATTTCTCCTCAGTCCTCACTTTGCTCACTTTTAAGCAATGCTTCAAGAAAATTAGACACAGGTTCGTTTGTTCTTAGCCTGTTTCCATGTCCCTTCCGATGAAAAGTTTGTAGCCTGTGTAGTAGTATGGTAGTAGTACGAAAACGTTGCATGTAATACTATGTAATAGCAAAGAATACTATCATTTAATGTGTCTCAGACTGGTCCAATCTTATGTAGTATCCAGTAGCATCCTGTCTTGCCATCAGGGGCGTCCCAAGGGGGGTGTCGGGGGGTGCTGCACCCCCCCCCCAGAAGTCTGTGAGCAAAAAGATTCCGGTAGATTTTGACTGGTGTGCGAAGCCGCGCCAGTCAAAATTTGTCAAATTCACCTGAACTTGATGATTTTTATGGAGTATACCGGATTACTGCTCAGGGAGCCTACCGGAATATTGCTCAGGGAATCTACCGAAATCTTGCTCAAGGAATCTACTGGAATTTGTCTCAGGGAATTTACGGAAGGCTGGATCAGGTAATCTACCGGACTTTGCCCAACGTAATCTACTAGAATTATGAAATCCACCGGAATTTGGCCCAGAGAATCTACCGGAATTTTGATCAGAGAATCTATCGGAATTTAGCTCGGGAAATCTACCGGAATTTGGCTTCGGGAATCTACCAGAATTTTGCTCAGGGCATCTGCCGAAATCTTGCTTAAGGAATCTACCGGAACTTGTTTCAGGGAATTTACTGGAGACTAGATCAGGGGATCTACCAGACTTTGCCCCACAGAATATACTAGAATCTTGGAATCTACCGGAATTTTGATCAGAGAATCTACCGGAATTTAGCTCGGGAAATCTACCGGAATTTGGCTTCGGGAATCTACCAGAATTTTGCTCAGAGCATCTGCCGAAATCTTGCTTAAGGAATCTACCGGAACTTGTTTCAGGGAATTTACTGGAGACTAGATCAGGGGATCTACCAGACTTTGCCCCACAGAATCTACCAGAATTTTGGAAGCTACTGGAATTTTGCTCAGGGAATCTACCAGAATGTTGCTGAGAGAATCTATCGGAATTTTGCTCAGGGATTCTACCCGAATTTTCCTCAGGAAAATCTACACAAAGATTGCTCAGGGAATCTAGTGAAGTCTTTCTCAAGGAATCTACCGAAGTGTTTCTCAGCGAATTTATCGGAACTTGTCTCGGGGAATTTACTAGAGGCTGGATCTGGGAATCTACCGGACTTCGCTCCACGGAATCAACCAGAATTTGGGTCAGAACTGCAAAGAAAAAAAAAGTAAAACAGAGTTTTATCATTTTCTAAGCAATAGTCGTTTCCTTAAAGGCTACTCTTGATTAATACGTGATTGAAATAAGAACTGCTTACCATTAAAACTGTATCTGACCTGGTTTTGTTTATTTGGCCCTAGCTTGTAAGATTGATGTACAAGTTTTGTAAATATTAAAATCATGTGAAGCTAAAACAACCAATGAAAGGCGAGGCTAGAGGTGCTAAAGTGCGGGAAACGCCGATCAATCAGCGGCGCGCCGTCGCTGACCCTTTTACCCCTCGCCGCCACCGATTCTTCGAATCGACGCGGCGTCCGGGTTAGGGTGCTGCACCCCCCCCCCCCAGAAGGTCTGTGAACAAAAAGATTCCGGTAGATTTTGACTGGTGCGCGAAGCCGCACTAGTCAAAATTTGTCAAATTCACCTGAACTTGATGATTTTTCTGGAGTATACCGGATTATTGCTCAGGGAGCCTACCGGAATATTGCTCAGGGAATCTACCGAAATCTTGCTCAAGGAATCTACTGGAATTTCACAGGGAATTTACTGGAGGCAGGATCAGGTAATCTACCGGACTTTGCCCAACGTAATCTACTAGAATTGTGAAATCTACCGGAATTTGGCTTCGGGAATCTACCAGAATTTGGCTCAAGGCATCTGCCGAAATCTTGCTTAAGGAATCTACCGGAACTTGTCTCAGGGAATTTACTGGAGACTAGATCAGGGGATCTACCAGACTTTGCCCCACAGAATATACTAGAATTTTGGAATCTTCTGGAATTTTCCTCCGGGAATCTACCGGAATTTTGCTCAGTGCATCTGCTGAAATCTTGCTTAAGGAATATACCAGAACTTATCTCAGGGAATTTACTGGAGGCTGGATCAGGGGGTCTACCGTCTTTGCTCAACGGAATCTACTAGAATCTTGGAATCTACCGGAATTTTGTTCAGAGAATTTACCGGAACTTTGCTTGGAGAATCTACCGGAATTTTGCTCATGGAACCTATCGGAATTATGCTCAGGAAATCTACCAAAGTCTTTCTCAGTGAATTGACTGGAGGCAAGATCAGGGGATCTACCGGATTTTGACCCACAGAATCTACTGGAATTTGGCTCAGAACTGCAAAGAAAAAAAAAGAGTTTTAATATATTCTAAGCAATAGTCCTTTCCTTAAACCATATGTTGATCTTAGAAATGTCTCTTAACCATTACTAATACCCGTTTTAAGTGGAGTGTTCCTTGGAACAATCCACTCTTGCGAGCTCTGTAGCAGCTTTCGGCTTTCGGTTGCCGGTTTTTGATTTTCACCGTATTTTGTGGAGCTCCCAACTCGTGAACCAGTGCAAGTATCAAGTTCAAACTTGGTACACTTGTGGGTATTGGGGTCTAGGTGTGCTTTTTGAGGGTCCCACATCCACCCGGTTCAAGCGCAAATGGGCCCAAATTGCCCAGTGAAAAATGATCATAACTCGACCAGACTTGGACATTGATTCAGGATTCATCACTTTACTAAACAAGAGCTACGAGCTCATATGGCACTTGTTACGAGTAGGTGGTACAAGAAAGTAGATGAGAATGTCACAAAATTCATCCTTCAACTCCCCTTGGATTAGACCTAGAAATAAGGTACCTAATTTCACGCGAGCCTGGGCATTTCATTGCCTCGGATAATCTAGGTCAAATTTTTCAACATACTAGTTTGATTCCTAGGACTGCCGTACTATTGCCGGTACGCCTTGCCCTCAAACTTCCGTACCAGGGCCAAATCTGGTTCAGCCACATTTAAAGATTATCTAAGGCATCTTCTCGTACCGGCTATCAAGTTTCACTCAGGTAAAAGCTTTTTTCGGGAAACTCCGGTACCCCCCCCCCTCACCACATGTACTCTATTCTTTCCAAGTTTGATTCAAAACACTCCATCCGTTTGCCCCTACGGGAGCTAAACAAATTCCGTACCCCCCCCCCCCTCCAACTCCTCCCACTGGGGTCGAACACAACTAGGACACATAAACTTCGCATCTCTGACATTTTCTCTTCTCATCCTTCAAGGTTGACTCGAATCGGAACATTCATGCAAATTTCCGGTTTCCACCTGATCCTCCTCCTCTACCGTTGCCAGATCCGGTCCGGCCGCCAAATAACAAACTAGGCAGCTTAACTCGGTACTGTCCAACTTGCATCCCAGTCATCCCATTCCTTTGGTTTTTGAACAAAGTTTACGGTCCTACCCTCCAGCTATACCCCAGCCAATGCCGCATGTGGTGTGGAGACATGGTTTGCATATCTAGCTTGTTAGTTATTATCACCCATAAAGTTTCACTCGAATCGGACCACCCGTTAGCAAACTACGCAAGTCAGCAATTTCCGGATTCCCGTTCCGTTAACTCCCCCTAAAATGGCCGGATCCAGGAACAGAAATTTCCCTACGACATCATGTCAGGTCTGTAAGTCGCTTTAGTCAGGTCGCTAATATGACTGCCTAGTTTCATCCTAGCACATCTAGAAGTACCCTTGCTTGCGATCACCGGAGCCCCGATGTGATGTGGTTATGTCAAGGATCTATTTAAGGTCTATGCTTTTTCTTCCCACCAAATTCCATCCCAATTCCTCGGCGCTAAACGTTTCACGAATATTCCGGTGTCCCTCTTTACCTCCCCCCCCCCCCACAAGTATCGGATCTGGTCCGGGCTTGACATGGAACATCTGAGACGACGCCTCTTTCCACTAGCCAAGTTTCATTCAAATCGGATCGCCCGTTCGACAGTTATGAATGCCACAAGATTCTGGACTCCCCATCCCTCCACTCCCCCCAAGATGATCGGATCATGCAAACGTCTATTGTCATTTTCTTCCCGGACGCACAGTTCACTCGGAATCCGGGTGAAAACTGAATTTTTTTTTAAAGTAACTTTTTATCTTAAGTTTTGATGTTTGGTGTAGGGCTAGGGGTAAGAAGACATTCTGAATTCGTTTTTGAGTTGTAGTTTTTGACAAATATAGTATTTCGCCGGGAATCAGGGATAAACCGGAAATTTGGCAGAAGCAAGGCAGGAAGTTTTGATCAGTTTCGACAAAGTTGATACGACGTAGAATATAAGGGTAAATACAAATGCTGAATGTATACCTCAACTTGGTCTTCTCAGATGATTAACAATGACCTAAATCTGTTAATATGGTCATTTTTTGGGGATCCCATCCATCGAAACTTTTTGTCTTGTTACACTTAAGAAATCAAACTCTGCAAACATTAGTCGGGCACAAATTCTCCGGAAAAACTACAGATTTAAAAATTTTGCCTGCGGCGCTTCCTTCAAACTTTCTGGGTAGAGTCGTTGGAAGATTCACTTTTTATTGAAAGCTGTAACGAAAAACCGAATATGTTAACTTCAATATACGAGTTTACATTAAATTAACTATTTCAACTAAAGCATTACAGTTAGTTTTACACAAATTTTCGCCTGTGCCGCATTTTGTAGTATTCTGTATTTGGAAGAACAATGTTTCATCTAGTTAGCGTTTAAGGATTTAAATTCTTGGGTGTTTGAAACACGTTCAAAGCTAGAACTTGTTTGGTAGGTACAGCGAATTTTTCCGGAAAAAGTCAGATTAAAATAATTTCGCCTGCGCCGCTTACTTTAATTTTTTTCTTTGTACAGTCGTTGTTAGCTTCGCTTTTTTAGCGAAAGATGAAATGAAAAGCCAAATATAATATACAAAATTACTTTAATATACGAAGTTACATTAAAGGAATAATCTCATGTGATGTATTACAGTTAGTTTTAAGCCGGTTCTATTATGCTGGCGGGAAAAGGAGTTTTTGTCGGAGTTTTGTCTGCATGAACCGTACCCCACCCCCACCCCAAAGGTAATAGGCTAGTGTTGTCCCTGGTGGTGACCTTGGCTTCCAGACCAGGAATATAAAACACGCATATCTTATCAGACTGACTAATGGGTTAGCAAACCTACATCTTTTTCCACCAGAATTAACCACACAGCCGCAGCTCCGATAGCAAGCGTAACTGAGATCGAGCATTCATTTTTTTCGTCTTATTTGAAGACGGAACAGAAGACTAAAGCACTGTTCAAATAGGCTTACTACCAAGAACAAATAATCTGACAGAACCCCCCGTCTCCCTATTTCTGTAATAAGACTATGCGAAGTCGAATATTTCCCGATACCCTGTTTGCTGCGAACGAGCGGAGGTTACTAGCTTCACGCCACATCACGTTTCGTTACCTCTACAAATGGCTAAATTGCTGTTAAGTCGCTGGTGAGGAAAAGTAGGAGTCAAAGCTGATTGGTTCTATGGACGTACTCTAGAGCGGGTCAGCGCGCTGAGTATGCCTCCGCCAGCCTTCTTCACTATTTCTTGTGCGATAAGAAACGGCGAAGAGGGAAGGGGAGTAAACGGCATCAACATCAGCTCAAATCTAGATTAAATACCTCTATGTCCGCTCAGTTTTGTCGGGCTTTCATTGTCGCTACATGCGACTAAAGTTAGGACAGAAGTTCTATCTGATTATTTGTTCTTAGTATTACGGCGTATAAGGCTTATTACAGATTCTTCTTTTCCTCGGGTTGCACTGTAATAAAGACAATAGAGCCAGGTTCTTTTTTCCCTTATGTAGAGCCAATCAGATCGCATGGTTGATTCCGCCAGCGGGCCGAGTAGAGAAGCAGCGTCTTAAGGGTTGCCAGGGGAAGCATTAAAGTTCTACTTTGTTGGCTGAAGAAACAACGTTTCTTCAAAAGAAAAAGTTTTTGGGATCCCAAAACCTAAGTGGAGGGATACCTATGACATCGCAAAAGTTGTCCGTGTGTCCGTCCGTCCGTCCGTCTGTGAGCCCGATAACTCTCGAAGGGAATGAGATATTTCGATGAAACTTGGTGTGACGATTCTTTGGGTCAAGAGTAAGGTCGAGTTCGTAGATGGGCCCTGTAGCCCTATATTTGGGGCCATCCCCAAATATAAAGTTCAAATTAAGGGACAAACAAAATATTTTTAAACAGCTAATGTGATAGTTGATTATGGGGTAAATAGACATGATGAGCACGATGGTGAAAATCATTTTCTCGCGGCACAAGTAGTTCGTCCGAAATCCGGCAAAAACCGAAAAGTTTGTTAAAAGTAAAGCTTTCATTTGAAGTTGATTAAATGTTTGATTTGGGGGTAAGAAGACATGCTGAACACGAAGGTGAAAACCATTTTCTCGCTGGACAAATAATTCGTCCGTAATCCGGCGAAACCAGAAAGTTGGTTAAAAGTAAAAGTTTAATTTGAAGTTGATTAAGTGTCTGATTTAGGGGTAATGAGACATGGTGAACACGATGGTTAAAACCATTTTCTTGCCGTACAACTAGTTCGCCTGGAATCCGGCCAAAACCGGAAAATATTTTAAAAGCAAAAGTGTTATCTGAAGTTGATTAGATGATAGATTTAGGGGTAAGAAGAGACGCTGTGTCCGTATATGACAATCATTTTTTACCCGGACAAATAATTAGTCCGGAATCCGGTTGTACCAGCATTTTTTTGTAAGTCAAAGTTTTATTTAAAGCTGATTAGATGTTCTTTATAGGGATAAGGAGATACATTGGATTCGTTTTTGAATTTTCTTTTTTTGGTGGACTAGTAGTTCGCTCGAATTCGGGCAAAACCGAAAATTTGGCAGAAGTAATGCAGGACGTTTCGGTCAGTATCGTCAAAATATATATGGCTTATAGAGATATAGAAAGATAGATAGAATATCTGAACTTGTTTTTCGCTGATGATTAGCCTCGCGAAGACTGGATCTGGCGAAGACAAGACCCAATTGTCTGGATCAAACCTTAGATTTTTGGGATCCCATCGACACCTTTGGTCTTGTTTTTGTTACGATTACTTATTGTTAGTTTGAGGACCAATGCTGACCATCCGTTAATTTAATCGCGTTTACAATATAAAGGGCGTCAAATTGTACTCGTGTACACTTTTTCTGATCTTTAGTAGCTCGAAAAGTTGTATCACACTAAACGCTGCATCGATAAGAACCTTTTGAGTTTCTATTTGAACAGGCGTGTGTTCTAAGACGTAAACATCAGGTTATTACACCTATTTGAACAATGCTTAAGGTTTGACGGTCACCAACTCGGAGGTAAGGGTTTGACGGTCACGAACTCGGAGGTAAGAATATAATTTAATTCCATATTTTGAGCTATATGTTCCCGCCGGACAAGTAGACTGACCAGGATCTGGCGGAAACCGGAAGTTTAATGTGAATTCGATTGGAATATCATTATAGAAGCAAGAATAAAAGCTGAATCCGGAGCTCATCCGGAACATAGAAGTCGATCGGAGCATCGAGAAGGGGTTAACAATACATGTTGCTTTATTGTTCTCCGGGTAATTACTTTGACTGTGGTCGGGCCAAAACTGGCAAATTTCGATAAAGTAAAACGAAATTCCGATGTCGATAATGTTGGTGAGGTGTATCCAAAAAAAACAGGGTAAATCGGGAAATACTGTTTATTCTTGCCGCGGATGGATAGTCCTCAAGGAATCTACTAAAAACATGAATTTTTAAAGTCGCCTGGCTGTCTGATATGCTTTTAGCTGGAAAGTATGATTTAGTGGTTGTTGTTCAGTGGTCTGTTTCGGCAAAGACTGAACGTCCGCAAGATCTGATTATCGGTATTAAAAAGATCGACAAATGTTCCCCTTTGGACCCCATCGAGACCTCTGGTCTTGTTCAACACAGAACGTGCTGAGCAAAAATTGTCGGTAAACTTTTGTTATTCCCGCTACTTTCCTATAGTGGATTCAGTTTATCCAAACAATGTTTACAACGGAAATGTTTCAAAGTCAGCTTGGGCTCAAAGAATACTTAGTGGCTTCAGCTTTTGTCGGAAATTTGGCAGAAGTAATGCAGGACGTTTCGGTCAGTATCGTCAAAATATATATGGCTTATAGAGATATAGAAAGATAGATAGAATATCTGAACTTGTTTTTCGCTGATGATTAGCCTCGCGAAGACTGGATCTGGCGAAGACAAGACCCAATTGTCTGGATCAAACCTTAGATTTTTGGGATCCCATCGACACCTTTGGTCTTGTTTTTGTTACGATTACTTATTGTTAGTTTGAGGACCAATGCTGACCATCCGTTAATTTAATCGCGTTTACAATATAAAGGGCGTCAAATTGTACTCGTGTACACTTTTTCTGATCTTTAGTAGCTCGAAAAGTTGTATCACACTAAACGCTGCATCGATAAGAACCTTTTGAGTTTCTATTTGAACAGGCGTGTGTTCTAAGACGTAAACATCAGGTTATTACACCTATTTGAACAATGCTTAAGGTTTGACGGTCACCAACTCGGAGGTAAGGGTTTGACGGTCACGAACTCGGAGGTAAGAATATAATTTAATTCCATATTTTGAGCTATATGTTCCCGCCGGACAAGTAGACTGACCAGGATCTGGCGGAAACCGGAAGTTTAATGTGAATTCGATTGGAATATCATTATAGAAGCAAGAATAAAAGCTGAATCCGGAGCTCATCCGGAACATAGAAGTCGATCGGAGCATCGAGAAGGGGTTAACAATACATGTTGCTTTATTGTTCTCCGGGTAATTACTTTGACTGTGGTCGGGCCAAAACTGGCAAATTTCGATAAAGTAAAACGAAATTCCGATGTCGATAATGTTGGTGAGGTGTATCCAAAAAAAACAGGGTAAATCGGGAAATACTGTTTATTCTTGCCGCGGATGGATAGTCCTCAAGGAATCTACTAAAAACATGAATTTTTAAAGTCGCCTGGCTGTCTGATATGCTTTTAGCTGGAAAGTATGATTTAGTGGTTGTTGTTCAGTGGTCTGTTTCGGCAAAGACTGAACGTCCGCAAGATCTGATTATCGGTATTAAAAAGATCGACAAATGTTCCCCTTTGGACCCCATCGAGACCTCTGGTCTTGTTCAACACAGAACGTGCTGAGCAAAAATTGTCGGTAAACTTTTGTTATTCCCGCTACTTTCCTATAGTGGATTCAGTTTATCCAAACAATGTTTACAACGGAAATGTTTCAAAGTCAGCTTGGGCTCAAAGAATACTTAGTGGCTTCAGCTTTTGTCGGAAAACTGTGCTGACGGATTATCTCTTTTCAGACCGTGTTCGGGAGCATGGTAAGAAGCCGCAGCTTCTTACCATGTCTGTGGTTTGGTTATGGATTAGAAAAGGCATTAAAAAGTTCTTATCTACAAAGCTAAGAAACTACGAAAAGATTTGCGGTCCATTTTCATTTGGCGGTAGGGAATATAAACTCGGAAACCAGAGATAATCCTTCAGTCACAAGCACCTCAGACATGCGTTCTATCATTTTTCTCCTAGTTTTAGGATGCTGCGTAGGTAAGTGCTAAGTTACCTATAGGCTATACATCGAGAGATCACAGACCAAGCTCCGGGAATCTAACTTCCCTACTCCGCTTCATTAATCCATTTATCCTTTCTGTTCACTGTATTATTTTTTTGGATTTAAAGGCGAAGTGTTTCTGTCACGAAATGTTCCTGTTTCGCCTTCGGAATTCGCTTACTGGTCAATTTATCCTTCTGGTTTTTTTTGCCCACACCGCAAAAAAATCTGTCAAACATAAATGCAAAAAAGTGAAGTTAAAAAGAAAAGAAGGATAATGGAAAAAAATGAAATCGGACGACTCAACTAACTCGTCAGTAAGCATTCCTGGAACTTCGGTTTACCTTATTGTATTTACACTTTCCGATTGGAAAGCAATTTTATGAATAACAGATCCTGATAGTCAGAAATGTGTTGAGTGAAAGTAAAAAGTATTTTACCATTTGCTTTTTTTTGTTTTAAGTTAACCACATGCGGTATTGGCAGGAGTAACGCGTAGGGGTCAAACGGACGGAGTGATTTCAACAAAACTTGGAAAGAATAGAGACCATGTGTCCTAGATGACGTCCAGACCGAATCTGAACACTATGGGGGGGGGGGCGGGAGGAAGGGGTATTCCGAGAGCTCTGACCTGAGTGAAACTTGATAGCCTTGATCGCAAACTTCAACTTACAGTATTTAAAGATATTTGGATAATTTAAACTTAGGCTGTCCTTTCAACAAATAACCCACGGTTTTGGCTGTTTTAAGCCTTTTCCGAGGCCCGCTGACTTTTAGCGAAAACAGGGAAACAATTTACATAATTTGTTTCTCTGATGGAAAAACTTCTCACAGACAACCGTCGACACCGTGATGCACATCGAAGGTAGCAAAACACGGCAAGTGAGAAAATCAGTGTGGTTTTGATAGAGGGGTTAGAATGTACCGTACGAAATTGAGGATGGACTGATTATGGAAGTAGGTTGCGTTATTATTATAGGTAACACAGATCCTATACAGAGCTGGCTTGTAGTGTTCTTGTTTACGCCCTCCTTTATAGCAGCAGCTGCAAATTTCCGGTCCACAAACACTCTTTGTTGTCAATCAAACTCCAGTTGTCAAAGCTCTATCCTTCGCTCTTCGTCAGGATTATACAGCTGGTTTCCTAGGGTTCATATCGCTCATACTAATTGCAGAGTTCCCAAGTGGGATTCTTGACAGTAATGACAGTGAAATTATCAGAGCAGCTTGACGATTCTTTTTTCAAATGAGACGGTAAGACAAGGGGGTCGAAAATGGCCCCAAAATATTCAGAAGCTTGCTAGAGTGATATAATCTTCCTTTCCGAGACAATTTTGTTGGACCAGACTGCTGATTGTTGTGAGATTTCGGAAAAAGTGCGTCAAGAACCTAAATCCAGACCTAACAAGTATTTGCAGCACCGATATACTATAATTTAAAGGCCAAGAAAAAAGTTTGCCCCGGATTTCCTCTCCAAGAATGAGTCAAGTTTTCGGGGAAACTTTAGACGCATTCTCGCCGTTCCCCGAGGACTCCTCGGGGAATCAAAGGGAACGGCGAGAATAGAGGGAGTCACTCCACGCGGCCTTCGCGGACAGAAACAGCGACAACACGGGGAATGCCTCCAACATGGATTTTGTTCGAAAAAAAATGCAGTTGACGAAATTAGTCTGGAGCCACTTTATTTTTGGTTTTGTTTATTCTAATTATTTTTAATTAATTTTATATTGCAAAAAAAAATTCACCAGCAAAAATTGATTCCCCTCCGAATCCAAAAGGGAGTCCTTTTTTATGATAGTGATGATAATCAGAGCATTCCCGGTGAGTCCCGGGGACAAACAAAAACGCGGGGACTCCTCAAGTGGAGTCCGCGGGGAACGGCGAGAGTACGCGTTTTGGCAAACTAAAACAGGCCTGAAACCCGTTCCAATAGAGATTCTAACATTACTAAAGGCGTATCCTCGCCACCTCGCCGTTCCCCGAGGATTATCATCACCATCATCAAAAAGGACTCCCTTTCAAATTTGGGGGAGGAGGGAGTTCAAAAAGGACTCCCTTTCATATTGGGAGGGGAGTCAATTTTTGCTGGTGTTGGTGCATCGAAAGCTAATTAAAAAGAATCAGAATAAACAAAACCAAAAATAAAGTGGATCCAGACTAGTTTTGTCAACTGCACAACTTCCCCGTGTTCTCGTTGTTTTGCGAGGTGGAGTCGGCGTCGAGTGGCTCCATTTATTCTCGCCGTTCCCTTCCATTCCCCAAGGAGTCCTCGGGGAACCGCGAGAATACGCCTTAACACCGACATTTTATGAAAAGTAGAAAAATAATAATTCGTACAGAGATCGAGATCCTGTTAGATTCAATGAGGGGAGGAGGGTGTAGCCAAAAAGCAAGAGATATCGAGAAAGATATTAGGAGTAGCCTACTTGAAAACAAACCAGAGTAAATAGTCTAGCAATAAGACACAGATCGTGACAGATTGCCATGTTTTTCAGCTTATGCAGCAGCATCCACGGACAATCGAGACGCGGAATCCGAAGCTGTAGCAGTTGCCACTGATGAACTTGAAAAGCGCGAGGCTTCCCCGTACGACTGGCAAACGGAAAACTTTTGGAATGGAAAACGCGAGGCTTCCCCGTACGACTATTGGCAAACAAAACGCAAGCAAACGCCGGAAAACTTTTGGAATGGAAAACGCGAGGCTTTTCGAGGAAAACGACGCGACGGTTTCCGAGGAAAACGACGCGACGGATTCCGAGGAAAACGACGCGACGGATTCCGAGGAAAACGACGCGAGGCTTTCCGAGGACAACGCGAGGCTTTCCGTGCCTATTGGCATGGAAAACGCGAGGCTGGTGCGGAAAGCTATTAGAAAGGAAAGCGTGAGTCCAGTGACCCATCATCAAGTACACCTATATTAAAAGAAATCGAGCCGCAAGCCTTTTATGCTATTTTGAAGTTTCACTCACAAGTTTTATGCCTTATATTCATTCATCTTTTCAAAACAGCAGTTTATTAAGTGGTTCTTAGTCTTCTCAACTACAAAATGTAAGCATTGATGACGGATTTTCAGTTGTTAACTTGTTGGCTCGAAGTTAGTTTGTTCGTTCGTCAGTTATTTTAATAAAGCTTTATAAAGGAATTTTTGGGCGAATGTCGAAGGAAAACGTTTTACACTTACATCCGGCGACAGTCAAAGTTTTATTTAAAGATGATTAGATGTTGTTTATAGGCATAAGGAGATGCGCCGGATTCGATTCTGAATTTTCTTTTTTTGCTGGACTAGTAGTTCGCTCGGAATTCGGAAGAAATCGGAAACTTGACAGAATTAAAGCAGGAAGTCTCGGTCAGTAGCGTCAGAATAGATATGGCTTATGGAGGTATATCTGAACTTGTTTTTTCTGATGATTAGCCTGGCGAAGACAAGACACAATTGTCTGAATCAAATATTAGATTTTTTGGGATCCCATCGACACCTTGGTCCAGAAGTTCATTTGTAAAGTTGGAAAAACGAACTTGTGAAATACGTTTGGTTTTTCCACAAGTTGTTTTTTCCAACTCGAGCGGCTTTGAGCCTGAAGAGGACCCTTGCCAAGAAGGGCCGAAATATAGCTCTAATCAAATTCAGCTGACGTATCCGTTTTGCACTGTCAAATATGATCAACAGTCAGCTTGGGCTGAAGGAGTATTTATTACAACCTTACCATGAAAAAGTGTAATAGAATCCTTGCGTAAATCGAGGCAAAGGAATTCAGAAAAAAAATAAAAGGAAAAATCTTGAACTATTTTTATTTGTGTTGCTAGTCTCTTCATTCTTCTGGTTAAGATCTGCAAAAAGGCAATCATTGGCACAGCTTACCTCAACATTTGCAGACTTTCCCAGCCTGAGACTTTTGATATAGAATATTCATTGTGCCAAAAACCTTTCAAGAATGTAATCTGTAACAATAATTTTGGAGAGGCCTAGTGTTGCCCTATGCCGTAAGACCTAGGCAACAGTTAATGAATCATGACCCCTTGATAATATTAGCATTCTAGCAGCTTACCCTGCACTTGCTGCATTGCTCTAAGGGCAAAGGGTGCCTCGTACTAGGTAGTGTTTTTGCTCAGATGTTCTTCAGTAGTTGCTCACTTTTAATGCTTCAAGAAAATTAGAAACAGCTTCGTCTGTTCTTAGCCTGTTTCCATATGTCCCTCCCGATGACAAATTTGTAGCCTGTATTAGTATGGTAGTAGTACGAAAACGTTGCAATTGTAATACTATGTAATAGCAAAGAATACTAGCATTTAATGTGCCTCAGACTGGTCCAATCTTATGCAGTAGTATCCAGTAGCATCCTGTCTTGCCATCAGGGGCGTCCCGAGGAGGGGTGTCGGGGGGGGGGGGGGTTGCAGACCCCTCCCTTTACAAGCTTTACAAGCTTCCACAGAACAGCTGGCCGACGACAATTATAAGTCAACCTTTTCACTCAAGTTTTTACCGGATTTCTTTTGTTTGTTCCTGGCTGTGCCTGATTTTAGCTGAATCGGTCCAGCAGGAAAAATGGGGCTGACACTCACAATACCCACAATTCGATATGTCTACGATTCAAAATGCCTACGACCCATAATGCCCACGATTCATAAAACCCACGATTGTACAGTTTTAGATGTCCACGCAGTAATAAATTGGAGGTAGTGATGATTGTGAAACGAAAGGAGCGGACCGAGTATCAGGATGGCAATAATCGTCCACTGGAACTGTTCAACTACAATGTAATTTCGAAGTATAAAAATAACAAGACCCAAGGTTTCGATGGCATCCCAAAAATCTAATATTTGGTCCAGACAATTGGGTCTTGTCTTCGCCAGATCTAGCCTTCGCCAGGCTAATCAGCAGAGAAAACCAAGTTCAGATATACCTCTGTAAGCCATATCTATTTTGACGACACTGACAAAAACTTCGTACTTTACTTCTGCCAAATTTCCGGTTTCGGCCGAATTTCGAACGAACTAATTGTCCAGCAAAGGAGAAAATTCAGAAACGAATTCAGCGTATATCCTTTATCTCTATACAGAACATCTAACCAACTTCAAATAAAAATTTAACTTAGTAAGAAATTGTTGTCATATACATAATCAGCGTCTCTTCTTAGCCCTAAATCTGTCATCTAATCAGCTTAAGTGTTCAGCATGTCTTCTTACCCCTAAATCGAACATTCAATCAACTTCAAAGAACGATATTTTGGACCTTCTTGGCAAGGGTCCTCGTCAGGCTGTCAATTTTCTGGGTCAACGTCGGGGAAGGAAACCAAAAAGTTGAACCACAAGATTGACAGAAATATCTTTTTTGACGGTTCAAAACGGATAAGTCAGCTACATTTTATTCGAGCTATATTACCGAAATAATCGCTGATGAAGAATCGTAGCTGACGTATACCCGTTGAAAACATTGTCTGAATATATGTTTCAAAGTCAGCTTGGGCTGAAAGAATATTTTTCTTCAGATGAATTTTTTACTTTTGACCAACTTTCCGGTTTCTGCCGGATTCCGGACGAAATACTTGTCCGGCTAGAAAATGGTTTTCATCCTACTGTTCAGCATGTCTTTTTACCCCTTAAGTGGCTATCACATTAGCTGTTTAAAAATATTTTGTTTGCCCCTTAATTTGACCCCCCACCCACAATTGTAGGAACACAAAGCCCATCTACGAGCTTGACCTTACCCGTGACCCAAAGAATCCTCACACCAACTTTCATCAAAAATATATAATTCCCTTCAAGAGTTATCTTACTTGTAGACAGACAGACAGATGGACAACTTTTGCGATGTCAAAGACACCAACAGCCATCTCAAAACTGTCATTTGTAAAAATTCGTACCTTCAGGGTGCAAGTTTTAGATTGTCTAGTTGCATGTGCTGAAAACAATTTTAAAAGGCATTTCTTCGTACTTTTGCGCGAATCATTCTAGTTTGATGAACTATAAAATAATCCTTTCACAATTTTCCATAGTAATCCTGTCCCTTGTAATCTCGCTGTCCGTTGTCCATGGGCCATTCTGACCTCCTCTACCGACAGTCAATCGTCGGACTTTCAACAAGGACGATTAGCCTTCCCTGAGAGCATTTTAAGATGTTGAAAGTTTGGACCGTTGACATTTTTAGCTATTTTTATTTCAGGGTCTACACCGTGAATTATGGTATTTTGAGCAAAAAGATCGTGGTGATTTTGGGAACCACCCGAAAAATGTGTATGATATTCCCATTTTGTTTGTTTGGGATTTTCGTGCCCGTATCTCGGCACTCTAATCGATTCTGATTTATTTATTTGTTTCGTGTGCGCTTGAGCGCTGCTCTCAGCAGCGGAAAGTGATAACGAGAGATTTTTTTGCAAATAAAGATAACCTTTAAAGAAAAAAAACTGTTACAAGACAGTACTTACCGTTATTCAACGGCACCAAACTAGGTGTGTTAATTATTGAGCCTGATACTTGGCCTTAAAACAAAGCTTTAATCAAACCTGACGGTGCTAAACGGATAAAATAAGGGAACAAGAGCTGTAAGCTCATATGGCACTTGCACCTGTATGTAGTAGGTAAGGGCTCTGTCAGATTTATCGGAGGATTCCTTGTATGCCTGCCAAGTTTCGTCTTGAAAAACGCAATCACAGGAATTCCGGAAGGCCCCCCTCCACCCACCCCCACCCCCCAAGTTTCCGGATCCAGTTTAATTGTGCAAACGATTTATCTAGAATAAATGCTTGTTCTTCCCATCAAGTTTAACTCCGATCCTTCCATTCTAACCGTTTCTTGAGATTTCACCCTCCCCCCCCCCCCACTCTCCCTAGCTGTCGAACCCGCTATCATAAGTTGAGATGAATCATTTGATAAAAATTACTTTTCGACTTCGCAATTAACATGCGCACTTTAAGGGAGCCGGAACTTCATTTGTAAGCAAAACCCTTGAGGCAAAAAGGAAATGGGCTCATGGTGATCATGAAAATGTATATTTTGCTTAAAAGTATTTTTCTTACTTTGCGGTCAAGATTGGTACTTTAAGGAATAGTCGGATTTGGAAATCTCGGATCTTGTCGAATATCTAATATTTCAGCCAAGTTGTATCTTCCTAGTGCAGCTGGACCCCCCCCCCCCCCTCAAACTCCCGCCGCAGTTGCCGGAGCCAATTCAGTTCTGAAAAAGATTTTATCCAGAGCATCTGTTTGTTGTTCCCACGAAGTTCCATCCCATCTCTCCAGTATCAGCCAGTCACGTATTTTCCAGCCCCCCCCCCCAACTGTCTTGCCCGGTCCGGACATGAAAAAGATCACCAGAGGCATGTTCTCTGTTCAATTATTAAATTTCACTCAAATCCGGTCATCGGATCGGATTTGGACCCCTCCCCCCTCCCAGATGGTCGGATTGAGATATTGATTGTTTCCAAGTTAGTTAGATCGGGTCCCTGATATGCCTCCAAAGTTTCGTCGTGAAAATCCCCAAAACTGACCTTTCCGGAATTCAGGGAATCTTTCAACCACTACCCCCCCCCCCCCAAGGGTCCGGATCCAGTCCAATTGTGTAAACGATTTATCTGGGGAAGATGGTTGGACTTCCCAGCAAGTCTCACTCCGATCCCTCCATTCCAACCGTTTCTCAAGATTTCCGGCCCCCACCCCCAACTTCCCACCCGTTCAAAAGTAACGCACAACTCAATTTTCCAGATTCCCCCGCCCTCAACTCCCCTCAGATGGTCGGATCAAGAACTGATTATTTCCAAGTTAGTTTGGTCGGGTCCCTGATATGCCTGCCAAGTTTCATCGTACTAGCACATCTGGAAGTACCCTAACTCGAAAAAGTGTGACAAACTGCCCTAAATCTTCAAGTTTCCTGCGCCCTCTACTCCCCCGCAGATGGTCGGATCGGGAAACTGATTATTTCCAGGTTTGTTTGGTCGGGTCCCTGATACGCCTGCCAAGTTTCATCGGCCTAGCACGTCCGGAAGTTCCCTAACTCGAAAAACTGATTGATAAATAGAATATAAATAGATTGATAAATAGATTGAGAATAAACTAATAAGCTCGTTTGTAGGGGAAGTTTGGGGAAGACATCCGTAAGAAATGCTTACACTCTACTGAGACTTGATTGATCTTGGGGCATCATAATTTTCATTGACGGACCACATAATCGCAAAATGTAGCCCACCTCTTTCGTTAAACTTGTTTTACTCTTGCATTCATCCTCTTTTTTCTTCCTCATTATCAGCACCGAGGTCTGACATCTTGCTTCTGATCAATCTGGCTCAAGGTTTATTGACTAGTTTTAATCCGTATTTTTCATGGGGCGGTATTGTAACCTTCTTAATTACTCCCCTGCGACTCAGTGGCTTTCTGATACCGCGTTCAGTGATAAAGCCGCGCCAGATCAGAGGTTGATTTTGAAAAGTGGGCGAATCGACGGATATTTTGGGTCTTGTGACGGGTAGGCGAACTTTCGGAAAAAGTGGGCGTTGTGACGGATCTTTTGGGTCTTATGACGGGTAGAGGAATAGACAGGTGGGCGAATCGACGGATTTTAGAAGTGGGTGAATCGACGCTTCACGAAACCGAGGTTGGGCGAATCGACGGTAGACGAATTGACGGGTGGGTGAATCGACGGTTAGATGAATCAATGGTTGGGCGAATCAGCGGTTGGGCGAATCAGCGGGTGGGCGAATCAGCGGGTGGGCGAATCGACGGATATTTTGGGTCTTGTGACGGTTAGGCGAACTTTGGGTAATGTGACGTATTTTTTGGGCATTATGACGGGTGGGCGAATCGACGGGTGGACGAAAAGACGGGTCACTACTTACACCCGTCGATTCACCCACCCGTCAATACGCCCAATCTAAAAATCCGTCGATTCATTCAATCGTCGATTCGGCCACCGTCGATTCGCCCAACCGCTGATTCACCCACCCGGGTGGGCGAATTGACGGTTGGGTGAATACCCAACCGTCAATTCGTCCACCCGTCGATTCGTCCAACGTCGATTCGCCCAACGTCCTGTTGCTTGAGAATCGATTCACCCAATTCTATGATCCGTCGATTCGCCCACACGTCAGAAGACCCCAAAATTCCGTCACAACTCCCACTTTTTCCGAAAGTTAGCCTACCCGTCACAAGACCCAAAAAATCCGTCGATTCGCCCAAAAAATCCGTCACAGCACCCACTTTTTCCGAAAGTTCGCCTACCCGTCACAAGACCCAAAATATCCGTCGATACGCCCAATTTTCAAAACCGACCTTTGATCCAGCGCTGCTCTTTTCATTGAACACGTTTGGAACGTTTAGTATTGCTGCCGACCAAAGGTTAAGCCAACATTGGTTCATGTCTGCCGACCAAAGGTATCGGAGAGGACCAATCACATTTCACTCTATTGAGAATGGAATGATCGTGTGTCATTGTAATTTCCTTTAACCGACCAAGTAATCGCAATATATGGCCTACCGCTTTCAGTACATATTGTACCTAAGAATATGGTAGCTCCTTCATCCTCCATTTCCTCTTTCATATCCGCATCCAGGTCTTATATCATGCTTCTTGTCTTCAAGCTAAATTGACTAGTTTTCACCCTTATTTACATTGGACGGTATCATATCCTTCTTAATTACTCCCCTGTGACTTCTACCGTCTTCAATGAAAAGAGCCGCCCGGGATCAAATGTCGGTTTTGAAAATTGGGCGGATCGACAGATATGTTGGGTCTTGTGACGGGTAGGCGAACTTTCGGAAAAAGTGGGAGTTGTGACGGTTTTTTTGGGTCTTATGACGGGTGGGCGAATCGACGGATCATAGAACTGGGTGAATCGACGCTCAAGCAATAGGACTTTGGGTGAATAGCCGTTGGGCGAATCGACGGGTGGGCGAACTAACGGGTGGACGAATCAGCGGTTGGGCGAATCGACGGTGGGCGAATCGACGGTTGGATGAATCGACGGATTTTCAGATTGGGACACGAGACCAATCAGTAATATTCAATTTATCTTGTAAACAGTCTAGATTTTTTTTTTTTTATAATCTGGTTTATTGTTTCTGGTGCTTTTCTTGTGAAGCTGGTACTTCACATCAGAAATTAACAAAAAATGATCAGAAAAATCCGTTAGAACAACTTGTGAAGACGTTGCTGGTGTCGTTAAAGATATGTTGTCGATAAGAGTGGCACTGGTCGACGCAACACGCGTTGGGATTGTACATGAGGGAATCAGTAATTTCGATGTCATTAGGGTAATAAATTCTGTTGTTTGAGTGTTTTCTTGAAATTCCAGTAAGTTCATATTAAAATCCCCCATGAGCAAAACATCAGTATCGTCTAAAGACGCTAATAAAGATTCCAGGGATTGCAAAAAAAGCGGGACTGGGGCTGACACAAATTTGTAGTTTTTTTGTTCCGGTCCGACATTCAACAGCAAAAATTTCACACACTCTTTCAACGGCATATTTTTCGAGTTCTGGCATACGTTTAAATTGTACTCCTTCTTTCAAGAATAAACCAAGCCCACCTTTTCCATGGACTTGTCGATTATTATCAATGAAGTTATATCCCGGAATTTTAACATTATGTTTTGTCGCACCATTAATAAATGTTTCACAAATTAAAGACCAGAGATCTGCGATAGTGGCTCATTACAATAGCACCATGGGAGCAGGGGTGGCCCGAAGCACTCAGGCCAGGGGGGTTGAGACCCTTCATTTAAACGACTCGTGGATCGCAATATACGACTCGTACCGGCAAAAACGAACTGTTGCTACTTCGCGGCAATGGCGCATTCCCCGCCAACAAATAATAGAGCTGGTGTAAAACTAGCTGCAATGTATCAGCTGAAATTATTCTTGTAATCAAATTTTTTTTTTTATTTACATTCATAACCTCAGCTTTACATTTCAGCTTTCGCTAACGAGGAAAGCTCCCAACGCCTGTACCCTGAATAAATTAAAGCAAGCGCCGCAGGCGATTTTTTTTTTTAATCTGCTTTGTATGGCGACATTTAACAACTTACCACACAGATTCTAGTGTTTAATGTATTTCAAATCTCAAAAAATTCCAAGCCTAATCGCCAAGTAAGTGACACACCGTTCTTCTAAATTAAGAATTGTACGAAATGCTCCACAGGCGAAATTTTGTATGACGCCGAGGAGCAGAGCGTCTTCTTGCGATCCCATTGAAAAGAAAAGAATACCTATAAAATCACAAATCTGTCCGTAGAAAAAAGTGGCGATAGAAAACTAAGCAGACATAAAAAGATTTGTTCCAAATTAATAGCAAAAAAAGTAATTTTCACGGTAAAGACACGCTTATTCAGAAAGAAAACGAGGAAATCAGGTTTGCCAGGGCATTATAAAAAATAATCCGGAAGTACGGACGTAAACGCCGAGGAGCAGAGCGTCTTTTTGCGATCGCAAAGAAAAGTAAAGAATAGCTATGAAATCACATTAGAGGTAAGAAGGCACGCTGAACAACTATGTGAAAATCATTTTGTCTTCGGACAAGTGGTTAAATCGGAATCCAGCCTAAACCGGAAAATTTGTTAAAAGAAAAAGTTGTATTTGTAGTTGATTAGATGTCCAGTTTTGGGGCAAAAAGAAATGATGAATCCGCATGTGACAATCATTTTTTAGCCTGATATACAGTTCATCCGGAATCCGGCTGAAACCTGAAAATTTGTAATGAGTTAAATTTGTATTTGAAGTTGAGTAGATGTCGGATATAGGGGTAAGGAGATACGTTGAACTCATTTTGAGATTTATTTTCTTGCCGGACAAGTACTTTGCCCGGAATCTGGCCCAAACTGGAAAGTTTGTTAAAAGTAAAAGTTTTATTGAATCCCGAAACTTAAGTGGAGGGATACCTATGACTTCGTAAGAGTTGTCCGTCTGTCAGCATGATAACTCTCGCAGGGGCTGGGATATTTTGTTCAAACTTGGTGAGTGGATTCACTGGGCAGAAGTACAGGCCAAGTTGGTAGGTGGTAGATAGCCCAAATCTTAGGGGCGGGAGTGTAATTTTGAATTAAGAGATGAAGAAAATCGATTCAGGAGTTAGTAGACATACTGAATCCAGAACTGAACTTCGTTTTCTCACCGTACAAATAGTTAGCCTGGAATCCGGACAAAACCGTGTTAAAATTAGAAGTTTCATTTGAAGTTGATTAGATGTTCGAAGAAATGCCGAATTCGTATATGACGATCATGTTCTACCCGGACGTATGTTTGCCTGGATTTCGGCCGAAACCGGAAAATGTATTAGAGGTAAAAGTTTTACCTGAAGCTGATTAGAGGTTCATTGTACTGGTATGGAAAAACCCTGTATCCGAGTAT
The DNA here is from genome assembly GCA_023053575.1 of Branchinecta lynchi. Classification (NCBI taxonomy): domain Eukaryota; kingdom Metazoa; phylum Arthropoda; class Branchiopoda; order Anostraca; family Branchinectidae; genus Branchinecta; species Branchinecta lynchi. Next base: position 3,318,393 of record JAKZAP010000001.1, read on the forward strand.
GAAAATTATTTTCTCGCCGGACAAATAGATCTCCCAGAATCTGGCCAAAACCGGAAAATTTTTAAATCGAAAGTTTTATCCGAAGTTGATTAGAGGTTGGACGTAGGGTAAGGAGACACGCGGATTTCGTTTTTGAGCTTTAGTTTTTTGCCAGAATATTAGTTGCTTGGAATGCGTCCGAAACCGGAAATTCGATAGAAGTAATGCAGGATGTCTGGACCAGTTTCATCAAAGTAGATACGACATGTCATGGAAAACAGACATGCTGAATCCTTATTCGAACTTGGCTTTCTCAGATAATCAGAATTTGGCCTTAATAATAATAATAATTTTATTTAAACCTTCCATACAAATACAAGGTAAATCGTCGGAGGAGTTGGTAAGAAAGCAAAAGAAAAAGAAAGCACACAACACTACGAGACAAAATTATGCTGCGATAACTAAAAATAACCAAAACTAGACCTACGTTGCCTGGGCAACGTGAAGTGTTGCGGCAACCTTTGTGCGGCTTCACCGACTAAAGTGTTGCGAGAGCAACACTTTGGTTTTTTTCTTTCGCTGTCGGTTAAATGCTGAAGTTGTCAACTTATTGAAGCTTTTAAAACTGTATGTTCTAAAAAGAACAATCAAATGTTCAAAAGCTAGTCTTCAGCGTTGAAAAAACAACAGCAAAAGAATATCGGAAGAAGGGACTAAATTGAAATTTATCCTTTTCAATCGTAGGCATCGTGACCAATGAAAACTTGGAAAAATATCTTAGATAATCTAGTTGGTATTATGAAGCTATCAGTAACTTTTCAGGATCACTAACAACAAACACGTATCGCCTATTTTTGGTTTCAGTGTGTACCTTACTACTGAAGTTGTCAACCCCTTGAAGATTTCAAACTGGTTTATCTTATGAAGGATTTTTGTTAAAAAAAATTGATGACATAAACTTTGATCAGCTCATCAAGGGCTATCGATTACCCTAACAGCAACAAAGAATGTAAGGGACTAAATTGACTTGACAGTCAGTTGAACTTTATCCGTTTCAATCGTAGACATCGTGACGGATGAAAACTTGGAACAATATCTAATATAATCTAGTTGGTATTATAAAGCTATCCGTAACTTTTCAGGATTATAATACCACAGATGATACTATTAGTTATCATGAACTACCTCATTGTTTTACATTATCGTTTGTACCCCTAGGTTACAGCGATGGACCATCGATACAAACTTTCTTACCGTCAGGTTTATAGAAATCGCATAGAATATGCACCAGTTTGCACAAATTTCTAGCCCCTCGTGAACCGATTCTTAGTTACAAGTCCCTCTTCCGTGATAGACATGGAAGTTCACCGGATAAAAATAATGGTAACACCAGCTAGCAAAAGTTGCAAACCTCTCATCGCTGAAGATAAGTCCCTATCAAGTCTTATGATTGGGAACCAAACTGTTCTTACCATCGAATACACCGGAAACAAATACCAGGTACACCAACTAGCAAGTACACCAGCTAGCAAAAGTTGCAAACCCCTCATCGCTGAAGATGATTGTAGCATAACAGCCGATTATTACTTAGAAGTCCCTTGCATATCTTGCCATTGGACCATCGAATACACCGGAAATAAATAACAGGTACACCACGTAGCAAAAGCTGAAAAACCCTCATCGCCGAAGATGATTATGAGCTAACAGTCCACTATTGCTTACAAGTCCCCTACCTGTCTCACAACTGGTATCGCCTATTTTTGGTTTCAGTGTGCATCTTACCACTGAAGTTGTCAACCCCTTGAAATTCACGAACTGGTGTATCTCATGAAGGATTTTTGTACTAAAATATGGATGACATATACTTTGATCAGCTCATCAACGGCTATCGATTGCCGTCGAAAAAAAATTCTACCTGTCTTAGTTCAAAAGTGACTTTTTTGCCGTAGGCCAACTTTCTAACGTCACCGCTTAGAAAGGAACAAAGGATAAGCTCTAATTTCTTTAGCAATGAGAGAACTTTTAAAGTTTAAGAGGCATATGTGATACCATTTCTCTATCGCAAACCCAAGTACAACAAGAGCTACGAGCTCATATGGCACTTGTTACGAGTAAGCACGGCTCGGTTATGTCAATGATATATCTAGTGTTTGCTAGGTGTCTTCCCACCAAGTTTCATCTCGTTCCCTCCACTCATAGTGTTTTCCAATATTTCCGGTTCTCCCCTCCAGCTCCCCCCAAAAGTCACCGGATCTGGTCCAGATTTTAAGTGGGTCGTCTGAGGCATGAGGTCTTTCCAAATATCAAGTTTCATCGAGATCCGGTCACCCGTTCAAAAGTTATAAATACCTCAAGATTTGGGATTCCCCCTCCCTCCACTCCCCCGACAGTGCCCGAATCGGCTCGGTCATGTCAATGATGTATCTAGTGTTTGCTAGGTGACTTCCCACCAAGTTTCATCTCGATCCCTCCACTCATAGCGTTTCCCAAGATTTCCGGTTGCCCCCTCCAGCTCCCCCAAAAGTCACCGGATCCGGTCCGGATTTTAAGTAGGTCGTCTGAGGCATGAGGTCGTTCCAAATATCAAGTTTCATTGAGATCCGGTCACCCGTTCAAAAGTTATAAATACCTCAAGATCCCGGATTCCCCCTCCCTCCACTCCCCCCACAGTGCCCGAATTGTCTCGGTTATGTCAATGATGTATCTAGTGTTTGCTAGGTGTCTGCACACCAAGTTTCACCTTAGAATATACTACAGATAAAACTTTAACTTTTAACGAATCTTCAGGTTCTGGCCCGAGCCCAAACTATTTGTCCGACGTGGAATATTGACACATAAGTTCAGCATGCCTCCTTACCTACACCCATCCTCTAATCAACTTCAGATAAAACGTTCACTTTTTCAAAACTTTACTTTTTCAGCCGGATTCCGGGCGAACTATTTGTCCGGGAAGAAAATAATTGCCATATGCGGGTGCAGCATGTCTTCTTACCCCTGAATCACAACACCTAATCAAGCTCAAATACAACTTTTACGTTACACAAATTTTCCGGTTTGGGCCGGATCCCAGGCCAACTACTTGTCCGGCGAACAAAAATTTGTTTAATACGTGTTCAGTGTGTCTCCTTACCCTTAAACTGAACCTCAAATCTACTTCAAATTAAAAATTTCTTTTTCACAAATTTTTCCTGTTTTTGCCGGATTCACGGTGAACTACTTGTCCGGCGAGAAAATAATTTTCATATTCGGATTCAGCATGTCTCCTTATCTCTGAATCGATTATCTTATTAGATTCTAAAATATATGTTTCGTCCCTTAATTTGACCCCCTCCCGACCCCTAAATATAGGGCTACAGACCCCATCTTATGACCTGTATTTTGACCCAAAGAGTCTTTATGCCAAATTTGAACGAAATATATCAATCAGACGTTTGTTCTTCCCAGTAAGTTTCACTCCAATCCATCCATTCTAACCGTTTCTGTTTAACTGTCGGCATTTGAGGCCGCCGGCATTTCGTGGTCGTGGGCATTTCGAGTCGTGGGCATTTTAAGTCGTGGGCATTTTGATCGTGGGCATTTTGAATCGTGGGCATTTTAATCGCGGGCAAAAAGATCGTGGTGATTTTGGGAACAACCCGCCAATTGTGTGACTGATTATATTTGAGGACGGGTTGCCGGAAGTGCAACCGAAATATCCGAATTTATATTTATCCCTCGTACATCATCATAGAGGGATAACTAGCTGAACAAGAAAAAAAAAACGGACTGTTAAGTAGAGCATTGTATTCAAACTGACTACTCTTTGGGTAACAGCCACTGTACAAAACAGAAAATCTTGGTGCCTCAGTCAAATCATGTCTGATTTTCTTTTTTTGCACGGAAAAGTAGCAAAAATAATCAATAATGATGTATAAAATGCTTACCGACGAAACGTCCCCATGAGAAAACGTCCCTGTGTAAAAATGTCCCCGTGACAAAACGTCCCCACGGCAAAACGTCCCCAAGCAGATTTTTAAGTTCGCCTCAACCTTCAGGTGCATGATCGAGGTGCATTTACAGATGTGGGAACATTCCTTATAAGCAGGAAAGATCGGACATAGCACTGGTTGCTTCATAAATGTACTGTTTTCAGTTGGACGGGTTTGATCCTTTAATAAAATCTTTTAATAATAAATATCACCAAATTAAATATCGAACAAAAGCGAGATCAATAAGTTATATCGCTTCATAGATGTATTGTTTTCAGTTGGACGGGTTTGATCCTTTAATAAAAAATGTCAATAATAAAGGTCATCAAATTAAATATTGAACAAAAGCAAGATAAACTAGACCTACGTTGCCGGGGCAACGTGAAGTGTTGCGGCAACCTTTGTCCGGCTTCGCCGACTAAAGTGTTGCGAGAGCAACACTTTGGTTTTGTTTCTTCACTGTCGGTTAAATGCTGAAATTGTCAACTTATCGAAGCTTTTAAAACGGTATGTTCTAAACAGAATAATCATATGATCAAAAGCTGTTCTTTAGCGTTGTAAAACCAACAACAAAACAATATCGGAAGAAGGGACTAAATTGACTTGGCGGTCAGTTGAACTTTATCCTTTTCAATCGTAGATATCGTGACGGAGGAAAACTTGGAACAATATCTTATATAATCTAGTTGGTATTATAAAGCTATCCGTAACGTTTCAGGATTAAAATACCATAGATGACACTATTAATTATTACAAACCTACCTTATTGTTTTAGATTATCGTATCGTTTGTACCCGTTGTGTAAACAGTTAATCCTCGGTTATAGCGATAGACCATCGATACAAATTTTCTTACCGTCATATTTACAGATATCGAATACAATGTGCACCAATTTTCAAAAATTTCTAGCCCCTCGTGAACCGATTCTTACTTACAAGTCCCTCTCCCGTGATTGACATCAAATTCATCGGAGCAAATAATGGATACACCAGCTATTAAAAGTTGCAAACCCCTCATCGCTGAAGATGATTATAGCATAAAAGCCTTTTGGCTTTTTGGGAACAAAATTGTTCTTACCATCTAATACACCTGATACAAATAACAGGTATACCAACTAGCAAATGCTGCAAACTCCTCATTGCCGAAGATGATTATGAGCTAACAGTCGACTGTTGCTTACAGTCGACTGTTGCTTACAAGTCTCTTACATGTCTCACAACTGGTATTGCCTATTTTTGGTTTCAGTGTGTACCTTACTCCTGAAGTTGTCAACCCCTTGAAACTTTCAAACTGGTTTATCTCATGAAGGATTTTTGTTCAAAAAAATGTTTGACATATACTTTGATCAGCTCATCAAGGGCATCGATTGCCCTAACCACAACAAAAGAATATCGGAAAAAGGGACTAAATTGACTTTGCAGTCAGTTGAACTTTATCCTTTTCAATCGTAGACATCGTGACGGATGAAAACTTGGAACAATATCCTATATAATCTAGTTGGTATTATAAAGCTATCCGTAACTTTTCAGGATTAAAATACCATAGATGACACTATTAATTATTACGAAACTACCTTAACTCCTCATTGCCGAAGATGATTATGAGCTAACAGTCGACTGTTGCTTACAGTCGACTGTTGCTTACAAGTCCCTTAAATGTCTCACAACTGGTATCGCCTATTTTTGGTTTCAGTGTGTACCTTACTCCTGAAGTTGTCAACCCCTTGAAACTTTCAAACTGGTTTATCTCATGAAGGATTTTTGTTCAAAAAAATGGATGATATATACTTTGATCAGCTCATCAAGGGCATCGATTGCCCTAACCACAACAAAAGAATATCGGAAAAAGGGACTAAATTGACTTCGCAGTCAGTTGAACTTTATCCTTTTCAATCGTAGACATCGTGACGGATGAAAACTTGGGACAATATCCTATATAATCTAGTTGGTGTTATAAAGCTATCCGTAACTTTTCAGGATTAAAATACCATAGATGACACTATTAATTATTACGAAACTACCTTGTTTTACATTATCGTTTGTACCCGTTGCGAAAACAGTAAATCCTAGGATACAGCGAGAGACCATCGATACAAACTTTCTTACCGTCAGTTTTATATAAATTGAATACAATGTGCAACAATTTGCACAAATTTCTAGCCCCTCGTGCACCGATTCTACTGACAAGTCCCTTTCCCGTGATAGACATCAAGTTCACCGGATAAAAATAATGGGTACAAAAGTTGCAAATGGCTAGCAAAAGTTGCAAACCCCTCATCGCTGAAGATTTTTGTAGCATAACAGCCTATTATTACTGACAAGTCCCTTGCATGTCTTACAATTGGGAACCTAATTGTTCTTACCATCAAATGACAGGTACGCCAACTAGCGAAAGCTGCAAACCCCTCATTGCCGAAGATGATTATTAGCTAACACTCGACTGCCGCGTACAAGTCCCCTACATGTCTCACAACTGGTATCACCTATTTTTGGTTTCAGTGTGTACCTTACTACTGAAGTGGTCAACCCCTTGAAACTTTCAAACTGGTGTATCTCATGAAGGCATTTGTGTACCAAAAAATGGATGACATATACTTTGATCAGCTCATCAGCGGGTATCGATTGCCGCCGAAAAAAAAAATTCTACCTGTCTTAGTTCAAAAGTTGACTTTCTTGCCGTAGGCCAACTTTCTAACGTCACCACTTAGAAAGGAGCAAAGGATAAGCTCTAGTTTCTTTAGCAATGAGAGAACTTCTAAAGTTTAAGAGGTACATCTGATACCATTTCTCTACCGCAACCCAAGTGCAAAAAAACGAATGATAAACTCAGCTGAAATCGCGTACACAAATGGAACCAAATTGTTCTTACCATCGAATACACCGGAAACAAATAACAGGTACACCAACTAGCAAAAGCTGCAAGGCCCTTATTACCGAAGATGATTATGAGCTAACAGTCGACTGTTGCTTAAAAGTCCCCTACATGGCTCATAACTGCTATCGCCTATTTTTGGTTTCAATGTACCTTACTACTGAAGTTGTCAACCTCTTTGAAATTTTCAAACTGGTTTATCTCATGAAGGAATTTTTGTACCAAAAAATGGATGACATATACTTTGATCAGCTCATCAGTGGCTATCGATTGCCGTCGAAAAAAAAATTCTACCCGTCTTAGTTCAAAAGTTGACTTTTTTGCCGTAGGCCAACTTTCTAACGTCACGACTTAGAAAGGAGCAAAGGATAAGCTCTAGTTTCCTTAGCAATGAGATAACTTTTAAAGTTTAAGGGGCACATCTGATACCGTTACTCTACCGCAAACCCAAGTGCAAAAAAAAAAAATTATAAACTCAGCTGGAATCGTCGCAGACATGGACAGAAACAATAGATGGCAGCACTTTCGGACCCGTGGGAAAAAGCCACTTTTTTGTCTCTGTAGATTTTTCTATTTATCACTCAAAGAAGATATGTTGGCTGTGGGGCCGGGTAACTGCCGCATATATTTAACACTTATAGATTTTAGTCCATCTTCAATTTGAAACTGGTGCCTGCCTGCTAGCGTGCTAGAACGGAGCTTTCCACTCGAAAGCAGAAACATGGTTTGATGAAACGAAAGGTTCGCTACACAACTTGAGATGGTCCTCTCCGACATAGGCTATACAACTCCACTTCACTTCGCAAACCGTAGGCTCTGGCTCGATGACAAGCAAAAACCATCCTTATTGGCCCCAGGCAAGAGTTCTACGGAGCTTTCCAAAATGTAATGTCATATTCATCAATCCGGCCTAAGGTCCACACTTTCCGTAAAAACCGCACAGGTTAGACCCTTCCCAGTTACCAGGAATAAAATGAAATCGGAGTCATAGGAAAAAAAAAAAAAAAACAAAAAAAACGAGGACAAAACCAAAGTGTTGCTCTCGCAACACAATGATTTATATCGAAGCGTAAACTAACACATAAAATAACTAATCAAAATACAAGATAGAAGGAAAACTGACAAACTACTAAATCTTTGCGACCTTAAGAAATGGCTATAGCCGGGAGCACAACTTTGGTTTGTTTCTTGAGTAGGCCTATCGGTTAAATGCTAAAGTAGTCAACCCATCGTGGATTTCAAAAGTTTATATTCCAAAAACATATTTGTGTGAACTGATGACGCAATCAGTAGTCTCATAGGCCTAGCTATCCCTCAGCGATAAAAAAAAACAAGAGCTGGAAGCTCATATGGCACTTGCAAGGCTGGGTCAGATGAAAGTCATGGTCAGAAGTATTGTTTCCACTTTTTGGTTAAGATGCGCACTTTAAGGGTGCTGAAAATTAGTTTCTAAGAAAAATCCTTGAGGCAAAAAGGATCATGTACTCATGGCGATCGTGAAAAAGTTAATTTTGCTTCAAAGTTTTTTTTGTATTTTGCGGTTAAGATGAGTTCTTTAAGGAATGGTGATCTCTAATCCAATGATGTCAAGTTTCTAATACTCCAGCAAAGTTTTATCGTCTTAGCACATCTGGAAGTACCTTAACTCACGATCACCGGAATTAAGGACACCCCCCCCCCTTCCCCCTCGAATTCAGTTCGATTCTGTCAGTAACGTACCTAGGACTTGTGCCTGTACTTCCCACCAAGTTTCATCGTGATCGCTCCACTCTATGCGTGTCACAAGATTTTCGGTTCTCCCCTCCGACCCCACCCTACGAGTTGATCGGATCTGGTCCGGAGTTGAAACGGGACATCTGAGACATGGATCTTTCAAGATATCAAGTTTCATTAAGATCCGATACCCCGTTCGAAAGTTATGCATGCCACTTCCCGGATTCTTCCGTCTCCCCCTCCCCCCACGATTGTCGGATGGGGGAGTGACTGTTTCCACGTTAATCTGGTCGGGTCTCTGATATGCCTGCCAAGTTGTATTGTCGTAGTCCACCTAGAAGTACATTAACTACGGACCGCCGGAATTCCGGAACCCCCCTCCAGCTCCCCCCACAGTGTCCAAATCCGATTCAGTTCTGTCGGTTGTTTATTTAGAGCTTGTGCTTGTTCTTCCCACTAAGTTTCATCCCGATCGCTCCACTCTAAGAGTTTCACACGATTTCCGGTCCCCCCCCCTCCAACTCCCTCCTGATTCATCGGATCTGGTCCGGACTTGATATGAGACATCTGAGACACAATTTCTTTCCAGATATCAAGTTTCATTAAGATCCGATCACCTATTCGAAAGTTATGCATGCCCCTATTTTCTGGATTCCGCCAACTCCCCCTCCCCCCACGATGGTCGGATCGGTCAAGTGACTATTTCCAAGTTAGTTTGGTCGGGTCCCTAATATGCGTGCCAAGTTTCATCGTCCTAGAACTTCTGGAAGTACCCTAACTCGAGAAGAGTGGACCGACCGACAAAAAGTGATCGGTATATGGCACTTGAGCGGTGCTGCAAGTGCCATAAAAATGTAATTGTGTTTTAGTTGCCCAGCAATTAGTATTTATATCTTGAAGTTGAAAGCTAGCTCTCTTCAAATACATTTATCAGAACCGACTGTCTTTATTCGCCTCCCTGACCCCAGCTGAGCAAAGCTATCGATTACAATGAGACTTTTCCCTGGTGTCTACCAGCCGTATTCTTTCTTTCGTAACGTGAACCAAAACTGTCAGAATTGACGAGAGGCTCCTGACTTAATTTTTGCCCTCATTAAAAGTGAATTGTCGGCTTCTCTTATTAATCCCCTGGGCGAGCTTCCGTAACTATCCCGTCGACAACAACATGTGAGCAAACTTCCGGAAAATTTGTGTGAACTGACGTTTATGCCAACTGACGTTTATGCCAACTGACGTTTATACCAACTGACGTTTATGCCAACTGACGTTTATGTCAACTGACGTTTATACCAACTGACGCTTATGTGAAGTGACGGTAGGCGAACTGACGGTGGACGAACTGACGTGTAGCTGAACTGTCGGATTTTAGGATTAGGTGAACTGACGTGTAGGTCTACTGACATTTATGTCAACTGACAGTAGGCGAACTGAAGTTTGGTCAACTGACGTGTAGAGCAACTGACGTGTTGACCAACGGACGTGTTGGTGAACTGACGTGTTGATGAAGTGACGTGTTGATCAACTGACGGATTTTTGGGGGTCAACTGACGTGTAGACGAACTGTCGGAAAATGTTGGCGTACTGACGGAATTCAGTGGCGAACTGACGTTTATGTCAACTGACGTGTTGCGGTACTGACGGGACCCCGGTTTCTCTAATGATTAGCCTGGTGAAGACAAGACCCAATTGTCTGAATCAAATTTTAGATGTTTTGGGATCCCATCGCCACCTTTGGTCTTTTCCAAAAGTTCATTTGTAAAGTTGGAAAAACGAACTTGTAAAATACGTTTGGTTTTTCCACAAGCTGGTTTTTCCAATTTGAGCGGCTTTGAGCCTGAAGAGGACCCTTGCCAAGAAAGGCCGAAATATAGCTCTAATCAAATTCAGCTGACGTATCCATTTTGTACTGTCAAATATGATTCGCAGTCAGCTTGGGCTGAAGGATTATTTCATACAACCTTACCAGGATTATTTCATACAACCTTATCATGAAAAAGTGCAATAGAATCCTTGGTGTAATTCGAGGCAAAGGAATTCAGAAAGAGCCTCCTGCTTATTTGAAATCTGCAAGCTTTCAGTGTAAAAAATCAAAAGAAAAAATCTTGAAACATTTGTATTTGTGTTGCCAGCCTGAGAATTTTTATAGAAGATTCATTGTGACAAAAACCTTTCAAGAATGTAATCTATAACAATAACTTTGGAGAGGCCTAGTGTAGCCCGATGCCCTAAGACCTAGGCAACAGTTAATGAATCATGGACCCTTATTAATTATTAGCATTGTAGCAGCTTACCCTGCACTGGAAATATGGCATGGATTTAGCACCGTTTTCGGCTAAAAAGTTGCCGAGAAAGCGCGAAAAGTCGCCGAGAATGTCAGAAAAGAGATTTCCGCGAAAAACATGTCACCGAGACGTACAAAAATGTAGCCGAAAATTATTAATGTAGTTTCCGAGATGGTCATAAATTTAGCCGAGAATCCCAAAAACGTTGCCAAAAAAATGTAAGAAAAGTCACCGAGATTGCAGAAAATGCAGCCGAGATTACGCAAATTGCAACCGAAAAAAAATGACTGTCCAAAGAAAAACCGAGATTGCGACTGATGTAGCCGAGATTACAAGAAAAATACATTCTCGGACTAAAATTGTGTTGCCGAGAATTCCCAACATGGAGCCGAGATTACGCAAAATGTAACCAAGACTTCCAGAAAAAAAATAACCGGAATTCCAGATTTCCAGAAAAACTGACTAAAACGTGTAGGCTATTTCCAAGAATCCAGACTCTTGTGCAAGGATGATTGACCTAAGTAGAATTAGCCCACAAGTAATGTCGCCGATACTAGAAGTATTTGAAGCCTCATGAGAATACCCAGGACTGAGCAACAGTTTGAAATACGAATGTTTCGCAAGTGTCACAAAGCATACTACGTTCAAAACGTAGCTGAGATAGCATTGCAAACCGAAATCAGTATCTGCGGGAGTTTCGATGACCAACATCGGAGGTTTAATGTAGTAAACCAGCCGATGTGTGCTGTTCGTATATGTTTTGCCTTAAACACTTATATGTGTCTAGAGAGGTAAAGAAACCGTCCAAAGCAGGATGAAATCAAATATACTGGATATTGGAAAAGCCCTAGCTGTGACGCAAGGCTGTATCTGGGGGGGGGGGGCTGAAACCCCCCGAAACATAGGCTTTTCTCTCTGACCTCTGTGTTTTTTGTACTCCCCCCCGGGAAGCCCCCCCCCCCCCCCGAAATAAATTCCTGGATACGGCCGTGACGTCAAGGTCTCCGGTCCAGTAACATTTATTGCATGACTATGTACAACTATATACGTCACAATCAGAAAACGTAAACGTAATATAATGAATCTTTATACTAACTAGACCTACGTTGCCTGGGCAACGTGAAGTGTTGCAGCAACCCTTGTTTGGCTTCGTCGACTAAGGTGTTGCGAGAGCAACACTTTAGTTTTGTTTCTTCGCTAACGGTTAAATGCTGAATTTGTCACCCATCGAGATTTCCAAAATGGTATGTTCCAATCCATGGAGAATATTTTTCTTCACGTGGTTATCCCTCAGCGTTGAACAAAAAAACAGAATATCGGAAGTAGGGACTAAATTGACTCTGCAGACAGTTGAACTTTATCCTTTTCAATCGTAGACATCTTGGCTCGTGCAAACTTGGAACATTATCTGATATAACCTAGTTGGTATTATAAAGCTATCCATAGCTTATTAGTTCAACAACCGATTGTTACTTACAAGTTCCTGACATGTCTCACAATTGGGTTCCGCCTATTCTTTGTTTGAGTTTGTACCCTACCACTAAAGTTGTCAACATGGGCGTCACTAGCCTTTTACCTATGGGGGGGGGACGTCCGGTTTTATGCCGACGGACTCAAAAATGTGCCGACAAAAACAGCCGTTGCCGCTTCGCGGCAACGGCGTACATTTCCCGCCAGCACAGAATAGAACCGGGGTAAAACTAGCTGTAATGCATCAGTTAAGATTATTCCTTTGATGTAATTTCGTATTTTGAAGTTCACACACTTGGCTTTTCATTTAAGCCTTCGCTAAAAATCGAAGCTTCCAACGACTGTACCAAGAACAAGTTAAACTAAGCGCCGCAGGTGAAATTTTTTAAATCAGCCTTTTTTCCTGAAAAATTTAGCTATACCTACCATTCAAGTTCTAGCTTTTAACGTGTTTCAGCGAATTTCAATCCTAAAACACCAAACTAAATGAAACACTGTTCTTCTAAATAAAGAACACTACAAAATGGACCACAGGCGAAATTTTTTGTAAACTAACTGTAACGCATCAATTGAGGGTTATTCCTTCGGTATAATTTCGTATTTTAAAGTTCACATATTCGGCTTTTCATTTTAACTTTCGCTGAAAAGCGAAGCTTTCAATGACTGTACCAAGGCCAGTTAAACCAAGCGCCGCAGGTGAAATTTTTTTAATCTATTTTTTTCCGGAAAATTCAGCTATAGTACCATACAATTTCCGGCTTTTAACGTGTTTCAAACCCCAAGAATTTCTATCCTAAAAGGAAAACTAAATGATACATCGTTCTTCCAAATAGGGAATACGACAAAATGCGCCGCAGGCGAAATTTTGTGTAAAACTTACTGTAATGCATCAGGTGAGATTGTTCCTTTGATATGCTCCATATTTAATTTCACATACTCGGCTTTTCGTTTCAACTTTTGCTAAGAAGTGAAGCTTCCAACGACTGTACTCGGAACAAGTTGACCTAAGCAACGCCAGCGAATTTTTTTTAAATCTGTATTTTTTCCGGAAAAATTTGCCCGACAAATGTTTGCAGAATTTGATTTCTTACGTATAAAAGACCCGGTGGGCGGACAAGAATACCGACGCCCGACAAAAGCATTCAGAACTCGATTTCTTCTGTGTTTTGCCCGTAAAGATTGTAAAAAACTTTATTTTTACGCGTAAATAGAAGCCGATGTACCGACGAGACTTGAACTTTCGGCATACGCCAATAAAAAGTTACAGAATTGGATTTTTTTGTGTGTGTAAAAGAACCCGATGTGCCAACGAGAATACTGACGCCCGTCAGAACGTGGGGGAAGTTTCCAAATCCCTGTTCTTACACCATTGTTGAGAGGATGGACGAGTGGAGGCGAGGTTTAGTGAAGTTAAGGCTCCTGGGGTGTGGGCTGAAGACATTCTGACACCGTCGGTGACCACTAGACCCAGGACCAGTCAGGAAACCGGACAAAAGAGACAAGGGAAAGCCTCGGGGAATTTTATAGCTCAGCCGCAGTCAATCCAGAAATCCCTAATCAAGCTGGTTCACACATTCTAGCGAAGCTGGAATTCACATATCCAGTCAAGCCCAAGGCCTACTAGCCGAGATGGACCATAACGTCTATAGTTAATTTATCTTATGCAAATCGTGTACAATAGTATGACACATATAATATAGCACTAATGAGTCCCTAACTAAATATATAAACTGGTCCTTACCATAAATTATAATATAGAGTAACTGAGGTCTTGCTCCGACCAAGGATGAAAGAGAACTGTTCTTGGCTGCGAATTCATTCCGCAGCCAAAATACTTAGAATGAAATGGATCAAAGCCTGACCTCGGGTTAGCCAGCAGCTAACTGGAGCTAGTGGATAAAGACCAAGTGACCTATTGTCACAATGCCGGGAAATTAATGATGGTGATGGAAACCGAAGAGATATATAGAAAAGTAGGCGATAGAGGGAGGGAATAACTAGGAGGACTATTGCAGAGCAAAAGTGCTATGGGATGTCTCCATAACACAAAGAATACGAGTCAAGATCCCCATCCAGACAAGGCCAGGGATTTGTTAGTACTTTGTATCTAAAATATTCAGTCATAGTAATATTTGAATATGGTTGTTTAAAAATACTGCTTCAGTATTTCTCCTCAGTCCTCACTTTGCTCACTTTTAAGCAATGCTTCAAGAAAATTAGACACAGGTTCGTTTGTTCTTAGCCTGTTTCCATGTCCCTTCCGATGAAAAGTTTGTAGCCTGTGTAGTAGTATAGTAGTAGTATGAAAACGTTGCATGTAATACTATGTAATAGCAAAGAATACTATCATTTAATGTGTCTCAGACTGGTCCAATCTTATGTAGTATCCAGTAGCATCGTGTCTTGCCATCAGGGTCGTCCCAAGGGGGGTGTCGGGGAGCGCTCTAGACCCCGACGCCGCGCCAAAAATCAGCGGCGTCACCTTAAACGGCGGCGCGCCGATCGCCGCCGCTGATACATCGGTGGCGGCGATTCGCTTGTGTTTCGGCGCCAAGGAATGATCTTGTCCTCGATGAAGAGGAAGAGTTGCTTTTGGTAGAACTATGCCACCTCCTACAAGGATTTGCAGAAACTGTCGAAGCCATTGAAGGTGAACTTTTTCCTACGCTCAATATTGCGTTACTGTGCAGAGCATATCTAAAGAAAAAACTGGAGTTGTCAGTGAACGACAGTGTGACACTTAAAATGTTCAAAGAAAAACTCAACGAACGGTTCGATTTCTGTTTCCCCTGGGATGATTTGATGGTCTGTGATGGGCTGCTTGATTTTGAGACATACCGGCTGAAGGAAATTGACGATCACTCAGCTTCCCTCGACCTACCTATGCGTACAAGAAGAGATTTCCTATTCAACATGATAAAGACGCTGTGTACCCCGGAAGATCTGAGTGGCTTTATAAGTTGCATAACGTCTTGTACCACAGAAAAGAGCCCTCCGGAAACAGTCTGTCTCGAAAATAGTAGAGTCCTTGAGACCGGCATTACCTTTTCGTTTTCTCGAGTTCTTTCTTACGAGGAAAAAGCAGAAAGGGAGGAAGAAGACACGAAGCGAACGCTTAGCTCTGAATCACTTGCCCGAGACACTGCGTCTAAAAGACCAAGCAGTTCAGTTTCAGTTGATGATGTTGGCAAGAAAAAACGTCTCTTCGAAATAGCTCGGAATTCTTTAGTCGACGAGGAGGATTTGCAAAACGATGCCATTATTCGGCGGCAAGTCGACTTATACCTTAGCATAGCCGCAGAAGCCAATAGATGCGAGGTTGACTTTGATGTACTAGGGTTCTGGAAAAAATACGCCCAGCAAATTCCGTGGGTGGCTGCTTTGGCGCGGAAATGTTTGGCGTTTCCAGCCACAAGTGCAGCAGTGGAGCGAATTTTTTCCACCCCTCGACTGATAGTTTGTGTTAAACGAAGCAGTATCAAGCCCCACAGGGTCAACCAAATCCAGTTTGTCCACGATAATTTTAAGACATGTAAGGTCATGAAGAAGTGATCTCTTTGAAGTCTAGTCTACGCACTTTCTTGCTAGTTCAGCATTGACGCTTAGGAAGCGATACTGTATATATTCTATAGTTTTAGCAAAAGCCAATCTGTGATTACATCTTTGGTGATAATGTTTGACCAGATTCAGATTCATGAATCTGGTCAAACCCGTCTGATATAATAGTCATCAGATCAGGCACATAAAGGCTACTCTTGATTAATACGTGATTGAAATAAGGACTGCTGACCATTAAAACTATATCTGACCTGGTTTTGTTTATTTAGCCCTAGCTTGTAAGATTGATGTACAAGTTTTGTTAATATTAAAATCATGTGAAGCTAAGAAAACCAATGAACGGCGAGGCTAGAGGTGCTAAAGTGCGGGAAACGCCAATCAATCGGCGGCGCGCCACCGCCAACCCTTTTACCCCTCGCCGCCGCAGATTCCTCGAATCGAAGCGGCGTCCGGGTCTAGGGTGCTGCACTCCCCCCCCCCCCCAGAAAGTATGTGAACAAAAATATTCCGGTAGATTTTGACTGGTGCGCGAAGCCGCGCTAGTAAACATTTGTCAAATTCACCTGAACTTGATGATTTTTATGGAGTATACCGGATTACTGCTCAGGGAATCTACCGAAATCTTGCTCAAGGAGTCTACTGGAATTTGTCTCAGGGAATTTACTGGAGGCTGGATCAGGTAATCTACCGGACTTTGTCCAACGTAATCTACTAGAATTATGAAATCTACCGGAATATGGCCCAGGGAATCTACCGGAATTTTGATCAGAGAATCTACCGGGATTTCGCTCGGGGAATCTACCGAAATTTGGCTTCGGGAATCTACCAGAGTTTTGCTCAGGGCATCTGCCGAAATCTTGCTTAAGGAATCTACCGGAACTTGTCTCAGGGAATTTACTGGAGACTAGATCAGGGGATCTATCAGACTTTGCCCCACAGAATATACTACAATTTTGGAATCTACCGGAATTTTGCTCAGTGCATCTGCTGAAATCTTGCTTAAGGAATCTACCAGAACTTATCTCAGGGAAATTACTGGAGGCTGGATCAGGGGGTCTACCGTCTTTGCTCAACGGAATCTACTAGAATCTTGGAATTTACCGGAATTTTGCTCAGAGAATTTACCGGAACTTTGCTTGGAGAATCTACCGGAATTTTGCTCATGGAACCTACCGGAATTATGCTCAGGGCATCTACCGAAATCTTGCTTAAGGAATCTACCGGAACTTGTCTCAGGGAATTGACTGGAGGCAGGATCTACCGGATTTTTACCCACGGAATCTACTAGAATCTTGGAATCTGCTGGAATTTTGCTCAGGAATCTACCAGAATTTTGCTGAGAGAATCTATCGGAATTTTGTTCAGGGAATCTACCGAAGTCTTTCTCAGGGAATTTATCGGAACTTCTCTCAGTGAATTGACTGGAGGCAAGATCAGAGGATCTACCGGATTTTGGCCCACAGAATCTACTAGAATTTTGGAAGCTACTGGAATTTTACTCAGGGAATCTACCAGAATTTTGCTGAGAGAATCTATCGGAATTTTGCTCAGGGATTCTACCCGAATTTTCCTCAGGAAAATCTACACAAAGTTTGCTCAGAGAATCTACTGAAGTCTTTCTCAAGGAATCTACCGAAGTGTTTCTCAGGGAATTTATCGGAACTTGTCTCGGGGAATTTACTAGAGGCTGGATCTGGGAATCTACCAGACTTCGCTCTACGGAATCAACCAGAATTTGGCTCAGAACTGCACAGAAAAAAAAGAAGTAAAACAGAGTTTTAACATTTTCTAAGCAATAGTCCTTTCCTTAAACCATATGTTGATCTTAGAAATTTCTCTTAACCATTACTAATACCCGTTGTAAGTAAGTGGAGTGATTGGAACAATCCACTCTTGCGAGCTCTGTAGCAGCTTTCGGCTTTCGGTTGCCGGTTTTCGATTTTCACCGTATTTTGTGGAGCTCCTAACTCGTGAACCAGTGCAAGTATCAAGTTCAAACTTGGCACAATTGTGGGTATTGGGGTCTAGGTGTGCCTTTTGAGGTTCCCACACCCACCCGGTTCAAGCGCAAATGGGCCCAAATTGCCAAGTGAAAAATGATCATAACTTGACCAGACCTGGACATTGATTCAGGATTCAACACTTTACTAAACAAGAGCTACGAGCTCATATGGCACTTGTTACGAGTAGGTGGTACAAGAAAGTAGATGAGAATGTCACAAAATTCCTCCTTCAACTCCCCCTAGGATTAGACCTAGAAATAAGGTACCTAATTTCACGCGAGCCTGGGCGTTTCATTGCCTCGGATAATCTAAGTCAAATTTTTCAACATACTAGTTTGATTCCTAGGACGCTTTACTATTGCCGGTACGCCTTGCCCTAAAACTTCCGTACCAGGGCCAAATCTGGTTCAGCCGCATTTAAAGATTATCTAAGGCATCTTCTCGTACCGACTATCAAGTTTCACTCAGGTCAAAGCTTTTTTCGGGAAACTCCGGTACCACCACCCCCCCTCACCACATGGTCTCTATTCTTTCCAAGTTTGATTCACAACACTCCATCCGTTTGCCCCTACGGGAGCTAAAAAAATCCCATACCCACCCCCCCCCCTCCAACTCCTCCCACTGGGGTCGAACACAACTAGGACACATAAACTTCGCATCTCTGACATTTTCTCTTCTCATACTGCAAGCTTGACTCGAATCGGAACATTCATGCAAATTTCCGGTTTCCGCCTGATCCTCCTCCTCTACCGTTGCCAGATCCGGTCCGGCCGCCAAATAACAAACTAGGCATCGGTACTGTCCAACTTGCATCCCAGTCATCCCATTCCTTTGGTTTTTGAACAAAGTTTACGGTCCTACCCTCCAGCTATACCCCAGCCAATGCCGCATGTGGTTTGGAGACATGATTTGCATATCTAGCTTGTTAGTTATTATCGACCATAAAGTTTCACTCGAATCGGACCACCCGTTAGCAAACTACGCAAGTCAGCAATTTCCGGATTCCCCTTCCGTTAACTCCCCCTAAAATGGCCGGATCCAGGAACAGAAATTTCCCTACGACATCATGTCAGGTCTGTAAGTCGCTTTAGTCAGGTCGCTAATATGACTGCCTAGTTTCATCCTAGCACATCTAGAAGTACCCTTGCTTGCGATCACCGGAGCCCCGATGTGATGTGGTTATGTCAAGGATCTATTTAAGGTCTATGCTTTTTCTTCCCACCAAATTCCATCCCGATTCCTCGGCGCCAAACGTTTCACGAATATTCCAGTGTCCCTCTTTACCTCCCCCCCCCCCCCACAAGTATCGGATCTGGTCCGGGCTTGACATGGAACATCTGAGACGACGCCTCTTTCCACTAGGCAAGTTTCATTCAAATCGGATCGCCCGTTCGACAGTTATGAATGACACAAGATTCCGGACTCCCCATCCCTCCACTCCCCCCAAGATGATCGGATCATGCAAACGTCTATTGTCATTTTCTTCCCGGACGCACAGTTCACTCGGAATCCGGGTGAAAACTGAATTTTTTTTAAAGTTATTTTTTATCTTAAGTTTTGATGTTTGGTGTAGGGCTAGGGGTAAGAAGACATTCTGAATTCGTTTTTGAGTTGTAGTTTTTGACAAATATAGTATTTCGCCGGGAATCAGGGATAAACCGGAAATTTGGCAGAAGCAAGGCAGGAAGTTTTGATCAGTTTCGACAAAGTTGATACGACGTAGAATATAAGGGTAAATACACATGCTGAATGTATACCTCAACTTGGTCGCCTCAGATGATTAACAATGACCTAAATCTGTTATGGTCTTTTTTTTGGGATCCCATCCATCGAAACTTTTTGTCTTGTTATACTTAAGAAATCAAACTCTGCAAACATTACTCGGGCACAAATTCTCCGGAAAAACTACAGATTTAAAAATTTTGCCTGCGGCGCTTCCTTCAAACTTTCTGGGTAAAGTCGTTGGAAGATTCACTTTTTATTGAAAGCTGTAACGAAAACCCGAATGTATTAACTTCAGTATACGAGTTTACATTAAATTAACTATTTCAACTAAAGCATTACAGTTAGTTTTACACAAATTTTCGCCTGTGCCGCATTTTGTAGTATTCTGTATTTGGAAGAACAATGTTTCATCTAGTTAGCGTTTAAGGATTTAAATTCTTGGGTGTTCGAAACACGTTCAAAGCTAGAACTTCTTTGGTAGGTACAGCAAATTTGTCCGGAAAAAGTCAGATTAAAATAATTTCGCCTGCGCCGCTTACTTTAACTTTTTCTTTGTACAGTCGTTGTTAGCTTCGCTTTTTTAGCGAAAGAAGAAATGAAAAGCCAAAATTACTTTAATATACGAAGTTACATTAAAGGAATAATCTCAAGTGATGTATTACAGTTAGTTTTAAGCCGGTTCTATTATGCTGGCGGGAAAATGAACGCCGTTGCCGCTTCGTTAGCAAACCTACATCTTTTTCCACCAGAATTAACCACACAGCCGCAGCTCCGATAGCAAGCGTAACTGAGATCGAGCATTTATTTTTTTTCGTCTTATTTGAAGACGGAACAGAAGACTAAAGCACTGTTCAAATAGGCTTACTACCAAGAACAAATAATCTGACAGAACCCCCCGTCTCCCTATTTCTGTAATAAGACTATGCGAAGTCGAATATTTCCCGATACCCTGTTTGCTGCGAACGAGCGGAGGTTACTAGATTCACGCCACATCACGTTTCGTTACCTCTACAAATAGCTAAATTGCTGTTAAGTCGCTGGTGAGGAAAAGTAGGAGTCAAAGCTGATTGGTTCTATGGACGCACTCTAGAGCGGGTCAGCGCGGAGTATGCCTCCGCCAGCATCCTTCACTATTTCTTGTGCGATAAGAAACGGGGAAGACGGAAGGGGAGTAAACGGCATCAACATCAGCTCAAATCTAGATTAAATACCTCTAGGTCCACTCGGTTTTGTCGGGTTTTCATTGGCGCTGCATGCGACTAAAGACAGAACAGAAGATCTATCTGATTATTTGTTCTTGGTATTACGGCGTATAAGGTTTTGTTACAGATTCTTCTTTTCCTCGGGGTGCACTGTAATATGGACAATAGAGGCAGGTTCTATTTTCCCTTATGCATAGCCAATCAGATCGCATGGTCGATTCCACCAGTGGGCCGAGTAGTGGAGCAGCGTCTTTAGGGTTGCCACGGGAAGGATAGAATAGGATAGGATAGGATAGGATACTTATTTTATTAATAAACACAGTTTAACTCTTCTATATTTACATCTACTGCACTAATGGAAAAACCTACGTTTTTGCTGGCGTGCAGTAGTAAAGGTTAACCATTTCCTAAAAACACCAACAACAACATAATAAATAACTAATAAAAAAAAGAAAAAAAAGAAGAAAAGAACAGACCCCCCCCCCCCCAAAAAAAAAGAAAAAAGACCAAACTCCTTCACATTATCACCTCCAAAATAAACATATACCTCCCAACAACCCTACTCCCTTCCTACCACCCATCCACCAATTCCTCCCTACCACCCCCAACCAACCGTTCCTCCCAACCAGCCAGACCACCCTACCTACCTTCCACCCCCTACCCCTAACAAATAAATACATTTCTCAACCATCTTTTATTAAATATTCTTTTAATTTTCTCTTAAACTCTAAAAGATGCTCAGCCGCCCTGATGCTCACTGGTAAAGAATTCCAGACTGCAGTTCCAAGAAACTGCAACTGAAATCCTGATCTTGTGCTACTCTTAAGCTCAATCACCAAATCTTCACTATTTCTTGTATCATATTCATGAATCTCACTGTTTGCACGGTAAGTACCACGGAAAACACTTGGGACTAGATTATGCACGCACTGGAAAACGAAAACTGCCGCTTGATAATCCCGTAGTTGACCCACGTTGAGCAAATTTAAAGACTTAAAACAAGCACTTGTATCATTCAAATCCTTGACATACTTGCCTATGATCCTCACGGCCTTGTTCTGAAGAATCTGGACTCTTTTGAAATTACTGTAAAAATTGCTGCTCCAGATCAGACAGCCATATGAAATATATGGGTAAACAATTGAGTGATAAATCATTAGGAGAATCCGCTTTGGTAAATAATGCTTCAGTCTACGCAGCATTCCAACTCCTCGGGCAATTTTTGCAGAAATAATATCACTGTGATGCTTCCATGAAAGGTTTGAATCTATGAAAAATCCTAAGTACCGCACTATATGAACTTGTTGGACAGGCTTCCTGGATAACGTAACTAGACCACTTGCATCAACTGGCATGCCTACTCTGCAGAAAGTCATTAGAAAAGTCTTTATTAACGTTGACACACAGCAAGCTAAGGTTCATAAAAACCTCCAGCCTTCTTAACGCATCATTTGCTTTCAACACAAGCTCTTCGATCGATTTAGCACACACTGTCAAAGCTGTGTCATCAGCAAAGGTTGTAACACAGACGTCTTGAAGATGAAAGCGCACTGCATCTACATACACAAGATAAAGCAAGGGACCTAAGACTGAACCTTGCGGTACTCCACATTTGAGTTGATAAGAAGATGAAGTCACATCATTGAGTACTACACGCAGGGATCTTCCAAGCAGATAACTTTCAAACCACTGTAAAGAAGTGCCACGAATTCCCAGACACTTGAGTCGGTTGAGCAAAATCTTGAAATCTACAGTATCGAATGCCTTCCTTATATCAATGAAAATTGACATCGGTAAGTACCCTTTATCCAACGCACCACTAACGCATTCCACCAGATGCTGCAAGGCATGAGTTGTAGAGTGTCCCTTTCGGAAACCAAATTGTGTTTCACTTAATAACTCATTCACCTGGAGAAAGTCATATAGGCGTTTATGGACGACTTTTTCTAATATCTTTGAAAAAAGAGGTAATATCGATATCGGTCGCCAGTTTTCAATGTCTCTTTTGCAGCCACCCTTGTGGAGGGGTATGACCTTCGCGACTTTAAGCTGTTCAGGGAACTTATCCTTTTCTAGAGAAAGATTAATAATAAAAACCAGACAGGGTAGTATGTAACCGAAAATCGCTTTAAGCCCTCGAAGAGATAAGCCATCCACTCCAGCTGAATTAGACTTTAGCGACTTCACAATTTTACAAACTTCATCACTGGTACACAAATTAAAATTCATTTCTAGAGATTCACCTCTTTCATCAGGAATATTGCTACTCTGCATTTCTTGATACTTGTCATACACACTATCTTGCACTTCAGGACCAATATTCGAGAAAAAAAGGAAGCATGAAAGTGCTACTTTGTTGGAAGGTGAAGAAACAACTTTTCTTCAAAAGAACATGTTTTGTTCTGTTACGACTGCTTATTGTTAGTTTGAGGACCAATGCTGTCAGATCGCTTGGTTGGTTCCACCAGCAGTTCGAGGACAGTAGCAGCGTTCTCAAGGTTGCCATGGTAAGCAATAAAGTTCTACTTTGTTGTAGTAGTAGTAGTAGTAGTAGTAGACAGGTTTAATAGAAAAACTTGGCAGCATCGCTGATTTGCGTTTCTTTACAACAGATTCAAAATCAAACTACACTTGTAAATATAAAACAAACAAGAAACATTAACTCTTATTGTACATACTGACGAAAGCCGGGACGAAAGAATTACCATATCGGTTTGTTCTTGCATTAACTGGAACTAACTTATTTTGCTTTCTCGTTCTTGATGGTGGAGGTTGATCAGGTAGAATGTCTCGGTGCTGAGTTTTAGAAAGCAAGAACTTTCCGAAACCTGTTATCGGAGTTTCGTACCGGTTTTGGAGTAACGGCAGTCGTAGCACTTCCAGAGCCTTTTCGTAGGGGATGTCACGGCGGCCCAAAATAATCGATACAGCTCGCATCTGAACCGATTCAAGCTCCTGACAAAGATACACTGTTCTAAGTGCTGAGGGCGCCCATACAGGGCAAGCATACTCCAGAATGGGGCGGACGTACGTTAAGTATGCAGACTTAATACTCTCTGTGTTCGCACTGAACCTACGCATACCGTTTAAAGTCTGTAGACTAGCGTTTGCAATTTTAACCACGTTTTCAATATGTGCGGCAAAGCTGAAGTCATTGGAGAAAGTGACTCCAAGGATCTTGATACTGTTTGTTAGTGGAAATGGAACATTTGGCTCCATAAACTCACTTTTTAGCGGGTTAAAGCGTACTATCTTCGACTTGTTCCGATTAATCTCAAGATCTAGCTCCACGCACTCTTTTGTGAAAACACTGAAAAAATTTGAACTGAATTGTGGCGTCACAACTCCGTTTTGTACTAAATATTTCAGGATGAATGACAGGTCGTCCACGAACTTGTAGCGGTCGTCATAGTCAGCTATGAGGAAGTTGATTACAGACAAGAATACAATAGCTGCGAGCTTAGTGCCTTGTGGGGCTCCACAGGTGGATGAGGACCATTCGGAATTACTATCACCTTCATAGAGAGCAAAAACACGCTGCATCCTCTGACTGAGAAAGTCCAACACGAGCGTAAGAGTCTTTTTCTTAGCCCCCATTAGCTTGAGATTAAGGGCAGCTACAATGTGATTGATTAAATCAAAGGCCTTTCGGAAGTCTATGGCACCAAGGTCGACACAACTTTGACCCTTTTCGACCCACTTGAGGATACTATCGTACATCCGCACTAGGTACACTGAGGTATTACAGTCTCTCAGTCCGCCGTATTGTCTTTGGTCGATAGATTCCTTGATTTGATCCAGTAAGACCCTCATGATAAATGGAAGCTCATGATTGGAAGCTGAAGAAACAACTGTATACGTAAGAACACTTTTTCTGATCTTTAGAAAGCTCGAAAAATTGTATCAGCGTGGCAACACCGAACGTTACAACGATAAAAACCTTTTGAGTTTCTATTTGTACAGGTGTGCGTATTAAGACATAAACGTGTATAGCACTATTCAGCTTATTACACCTGTTTGAGCAAAGCTTCATGCCAAGACGGAACAGAAGACTAAAGCATTGTTCAAATAGGTAATATAAGGTGTATTACGGCGTACAAGGCTCATTGTAGATTCTTCTTTTCCTCGGGGCACACTGTAATCAGGAGAATAGAGCCAGGTTTTACTTTCCCTTATGCAGAGCCAATCAGATCGCATGGTTGATTCCGCCAGCGGGGCGGGGAGAGGAGCAGCGTTTTCAAGGTTGCAACGGGAAGCACTAAAGTTCTACTATGTCGGAAGCTGAAGAAACAATGTTTCTTCAAAAGAACAAGTTTTGTTTTATTACGATTAGCCTACTTATTGTCAGTTTGAGGACCAATGGTGACCATCCGTTAATTTAATAGCATTTACATTATAAAGGGCGTCAAATGTTACTCGTGTACACTTTTTCTGATCTTTAGTAGCTCGAAAAGTTGTATCATACTGAACGTTGCATCGATAAGGACACTTTGAGTTTCTATTTGAACCAGACGTAAACATCAGGTTATGACGCCTATTTGAACAATGCTTAAGGTTTGACAGTCACCAACTCGGAGGTAAGGGTTTGACGGTCACGAACTCGGAGGTAAGAATATAATTTAAATACATATTTTGAGCTATATGTTCCCGCCGGACAAGTAGACTAACCAGGATCTGGTGGAAACGGGAAGTTTATTGTGAAGTCGATTGGAATATCATTATAGAAGCAAGAATACAAGCTGAATCCGGAGCTCATCCGGAACCGGAAATAGAAGTCAATCGGAGCATCAAGAAGGGGTTAACAATATGTGCTGCTTTATTGCTCACCGGGTAATTAGTTTGACTGTGGTCGGGCCAAAACTGGCAAATTTCGATAAAGTAAACGAAATTCCGACGTCAGTAATATTGGTGAGGTAGGTGTAGGTGTACCCAAAAAAAAAAACACAGGGTAAATCGGGAAATACTGTTTATTCTTGCCGCGGATGGATAGTCCTGTAGGAATCTAAGTAAAAACATGAATTTTTAGAGTGGCTTGATTGTCTGATATGCTTTTAGCTGGAAAGTATGATTTAATGGTTGTTGTTCAGTGGTCTGTTAAATTGATATCAAATGTGTACGGTTTCGGCAAAGACTGAACATTCGCAAGATCTGATTATCGGTATTAAAAAGATCGACAAATGTTCCCCTTTGGGATCCCATCGAAACCTCTGGTCTTGTTTAACACAAATCGTGCTGAGAAAAAGTTGTCGGTAAACTTTTGCTATTCCCGCTACTTTCCTATAGCGGCTTCAGCTTTTGTCGGAAATTGACGGATTATCTTCTCGAACCGTGGTCGGGAGTCCCCCCTCCCCATTAGTTACACCGCAGCTTCTTACCATGACTGTGGTTTGGTTATGGATTAGAAAAGGCATTAAAAACTTCTTATCTACAAAGCTAAGAAACTACGAAAAGATTTGCGGTCCATTTTCGTTTGGCGGTAGGGAATATAAAGTCGGAAACCAGCGATAATTCTTCAGTCACAAGCACCTCAGACATGCGTTCTATCATTTTTCTCCTAGTTTTAGGATGCTGCGTAGGTAAGTGCTAAGTTACATAGGCTACATATAGAGAGATCACAGACCAAGCTCGGCCAAGTGCCATATAGCGATTGTAATTTCTGTCCGTCAGTCGGTCTGTCGGTCTGTCGGTCCCGGTTTTGCTAGTTCGGGCACTTCCAGATAAGCTAGGACGATGAAACTTGGGAGGCATATCAGGGACCGGACCAGATCAACTTACAATTAATCATTTCTTCAATCCGACTTTCCCCGGATCCGGGAGTCCGGAAACTATAAAGCAAAAGTGGAGCGAAAAGTAGAAAAAAAGCGCGGCCCGAATGCGGGAGCGAACCAGGAACCTCTGAGTTTGTAAGGCCAACGCTCTACCAACTGAGCCACGAGTCCATGTATGTTAGAGCGAATGCGGGAAAATGCACAAAGTGGATAATCTAAACAAATTACATTGTTAGGATAATGGAACTTGTCAGGAATATTGGATGTATTAGGGAGCGAATGCGGGAGTATATATTGTTAAAAGATTGACGACCTGATTAACCTGGACATAGTCAAGAAACATAAATAATAGTTTGGGCACTTCCACGCAAGCTAGGACGATGAAACTTCGCAGGCATATCAGGGACCCGACCAGACAAAGTTGGAAATAGTCACTTGCCCGATCCGACCATCGTGGGGGAGGGGGCGGAATCCGGAAAATAGGGACATTCATCACTTTCGAACGGGTGATCGGATCTTAATGAAACTTGATATCTGGAAAGATCTCGTGTCTCAGATGTCTCATTTCAAGTCCGGACCGGATCCGATGAATCTTGGGGGTGGGTCTTGAGGGGAGTGGAGGGACGGGGAATCCGGAAAAATTTGGAAAAATTATATATTTTCAGCTTACGAACGGGTCGTCGGATCTTAACGAAACTTGATATATGGAAGGACCTCATGTCTCAGACGCCGGTGACATTGGGGGGAGTTGGAAGGGGAAACTGGAAATCTTGAAAAACGCTCAGAGTGGAGAGATCCGGATGAAACTTGGTAGAAAGAACAAGCACAAGTCCTAGATACCTGACTGACATAACCGGAACGGATCCGCTCACTTTGGGGGAGTTGGGGGGGGGGGGTCCTAATTTCTAGTGATCCCGCAAGTTCGATGCTTCCTGATGTGCTAGGACAATGAAAATTGGCAAGCATGCCAAGGACCCGACCAGATTAAATAGGAAATAGTCACTTCCCCGATCCGACCATCTGGGGGGGGGGGTGGAGGGACGGGGAAGCCAAAATTGAGGTATTTTTAACTTGCGAACGGTTGGACGGATCTTGATGAAAGTTGATATTTAGGATGACCTCTTGTCTGAGACGTCCCACTTTAAATCCGGACCGGATCCGATGACACTGGGGGGGGGGGGGAGCTGGTGGATTGAACCAGAAATCTTGACAAACGATTAGAGTGCAGCAATCGGGATGGAACTTATTCGGCCACGGTAGGTGGAGATAGAGTGAGTACCGGAAATCGTGTAGCAAGGGATCAAACAAATGGATTTATTGGGATGAAAGTTTGAACAGTCATGTGCATTTGCTACAGACAATCGAGACGATGCCGGAACTGCTCAGAAATGAGTGAAACTAAATATCCTATTTCTATTTCCGAACCGCATTTTTGGATGGCGGGTGTATTTTGTGAGGTTCTCATCTACTTTCTTGTACAGCCTACTCGTACAAGTGCCATATGAGCTCGTAGCTCTTGTTTTTTTTAAGTTATGCAAAACCACATGCGGCATTGGCTGTAGTAGCTGGAGGGGGGGGGACCATACCTTTCTGACACGGTCCAACTGGGATTCAAGTTGGACAGTCCCGAGATTATGCTGCCTAATTTGTTATTTGGCATCTGGACAGGATCCAGCAACAATATAGGAGGGGATCAGATGGAAACAGGAAATTTGCAGATATGTTCAGATTCAAGTCAAGCTTTAAGGACGATAGTTTATGTGTCCTAGTCGTATTCGACCACAGTGGGAGGAGTTGGAGGGGGGGGGGGGATTTTGTAACTCGCGTAGGTTGTCAAACGGACGCAGTGATTTCAACAAAACTTGGAAAGAATAGAGACCATGTGTCCTAAATGACATATTATAGGGTCCAGACCGAATCTGAACACTATGGGGGGGGGGGATATTCCGGGGTTTCCTGAAAAAAGCTCTGACCTGAGTGAAACTTGATAGCCTTGATAGCAAACTTCAACTTACATTATTTAATGATATTTGAATAATTGAAAATTAGGCTGTTCTTTCAACAA
Organism: Branchinecta lynchi; assembly: GCA_023053575.1. NCBI lineage: Eukaryota > Metazoa > Arthropoda > Branchiopoda > Anostraca > Branchinectidae > Branchinecta > Branchinecta lynchi. Next base: position 3,346,997 of record JAKZAP010000001.1, read on the forward strand.
ATAACCCACGGTTTTGGCTGCTTTAAGCCTTTTCCGAGACCCGCTGACTTGTAGCGAAAACAGGGAAACTATTTACATAATTTGTTTCTCTGATGGAAAAACTTCTCACAGACAACCGTCGACAGCGTGATACACATCGTAGGTAACAAAACAGGGCAAGTGAGAAAATCACCGTGGTTTTGTTAGAGGGGTTAGAATGTACTGTAGGAAATTGAGGATTGAGTGATTATGGAAGTAGGTTGCGTTAGTATTATAGGTAAGACAGATCCAATAAAGTGCTGGCTTGTAGTGTTCTTGTTTACGCCCTCCTTGATAGCAGCAGCTGCAAATTTCTGTTCAACAAACACTCCTTGTTGTTAATCAAACTCCAGCTGTCAAAGCTCTATTCTTCGCTCTTTGTCAGGATCATACAGCTAGTTTCCTAGGATTCATATCGCTCATACTAATTGCAGGGTTCCCAAGTGGGATTCTTGACAGTAATGACAGTGAAATCATCAGAGCAGCTTGACGATTCTTTTCTCAAAAGAGACGGTGGTCGAAAATGGCCCCAAAATATTCGCAAGCTTGCTAGAGTGATATAATCTTCCATTCCGAGACAATTTTGTTGGACCAGACTGCTGATTGTTGTGAGATTTTGGACAAAGTGCGTCAAGCATCCAAAATCCAGATCTAACAAGTCTTTGCAGCACCGATATGCTATAACTTAAAGGCCAAGAAAAAAGTTTGCCCCGGATTTCATCTCCAAGAATGAGTCAAGTAATCGGCGAAACTTTAGACTCATTCTCGCCGTTCCCCGAGGACTCCTCGGGGAATCAAAGGGAACGGCGAGAATAGAGGGAGTCACACCACGCGGCCTCCGCGGACAGAAACAGCGGCAACACGGGGAATGCTTCCAACATGGATTTTATTTGAAAAATAAATATGCATTTGACGAATTAGGTCTGGAGCCGCTTTATTTTTGGTTTTGTTTATTCTGATTATTTTTAATTAATTTTACATTGCAAAAATTGATTCCCCTCCGAATCTGAAAGGGAGTCTTTTTTTATGATGGTGATGATAATCAGAGCATTCCCCGTGAGTCCCCGGGACAAACAAAAACGCGGGGACTCCTCAAGTGGAGTCCGCGAGGAACGGCGAGAGTACGCCTTTTGGCAAACTAAAACAGGCCTGAAACCCGTTCCTATAGAGATACTAGCATTACTAACACCGACATGTTATGAAAAGTAGAAAATTAATAATTCGTACAGAGATCGAGATCCTGTTAGCTTCAATGAGGGGAGGAGGCTGTAGCCCAAAGCAAGAGATAAAGATGTTAGGAGTAGCCTGCTTGAAAACAAACCGGAGTATATAGTCTAGCAATAAGACACAGGTCGTGACCGATTGGCATTTTTTTTCAGCTTATGCAGTGGCATCCACGGACAATCGAGACACGGAATCCGAAGCTGTAGCAGTTGCCACTGATGAACTTGAAAAGCGCGAGGCTTCCCCGTCCGACAATTGGGAAACAAAACGCGAGGCTTTCCGAGGAAAACGCGAGCCTTCCCGAAGAAAACGACGAGAGGCTTTCCGAGGAAAACGCGAGGCTGGTCAGGAAACCTTCTGGAATGTAAAGCGTGAGGCTTTACCGGAAGCCTTTTGGAAAGGAAAACGCGAGGCTGGTCGGGAAACCTTCTGGAATGTAAAGCGTGAGGCTTTACCGGAAGCCCTTTGGAAAGGAAAACGCGAGGCTGGTCGGGAAACCTTCTGGAATGTAAAGCGTGAGGCTTTACCGGAAGCCCTTTGGAAAGGAAAACGCGAGGCTGGTCGGGAAACCTTCTGGAATGTAAAGCGTGAGGCTTTACCGGAAGCCCTTTGGAAAGGAAAACGCGAGGCTTTGCCCGGAAAGCCAATAGAAAGGAAAGCGTGAGTCGAGTGACCCATCATCAAGTTGGCTCTAGTACGCCTGTATTAAAAGAAATCGAGGCACAAGCCTTTTATGCTATTTTTAAGTTTCGCTCACAAGTTTTATGCCTTATATTCATTAATCTTTTCAAAACAGCAGTTTATTAAGTGGTTCTTAGTCTTCTCAATTGCAAAACTTAAGCTTTGATGACGGATTTTCAGTTGTTTACTTGTTGGCTCGTTGTTAGTTTGTTTGTTCGTCATTTATTTTATAAAGCTTTATAAAGGAATTTTTGGGCGAATGTCGAAGGACAACATTTTACACTTACATCCGGCGGCAGGAGAAATAGTTCCCAAATAAAAATAAAATGTCTTTCTAGAGTTGCGTTTAGGTCCAGCTATATATATTATATATGACGGACTTACGTACATATGTAAATATGGACATATAATACATACATCATAATCAATGGGGATTTGCGTTTCTCTCAACATTAAACCTTTTGATAGTGCAAAACGGATACGTCAACTGAATTTTAGTAGAGCTATATTTCGGCCTTTCTTGGCAAGGGTCCTCTTCAGGCTCAAAGCCGCTCAACTTGGAAAAAGAAACTTCTGAAAAATGTTTTTGGGATCCCAAAACGAAAGTGGAGGGATACCTATGATTTCGCAAAAATGTTCGTCTGTCCGTCTGTTCGTCTGTCTGTGAGCACGATAACTCTCGAAGGGAATAAGATATTTTGATGAAACAATTGGTGTGAGGATTCTTTGGGTCAAGGATAACCGCCAAGTTAGTAGACGGGCTCTGTAGCCCTACATTTAGAGGTAGGGGAGGGGGTTCAAATTATGGGACAAGCAAAATATTTTTAAACAGCTAATCTGATAGTCGAGTATGGGGTAAGAAGGTATGTTGAGCACGATAGTGAAAACCATTTTCTCGCCGAACAACTAGTTCGTCCGGAATCCGGCAAAAACCGGAAAGTTGGTTAAAAGTAAAAGTTTCATTCGAAGCTGATTAAATGTTCGATTTAGGGGTAAAAAGACATGCTGAACACGATGGTGAAATCAATTTTCTCGCCGAACAACTAGTTAGACCGGAATCAGATTATTCCTACCGGATGACAGATTAAGGGGTAAGAAGAGGGGATGAGTCTGAATAGGACAATCGTTTTTTACCCGGACATATATTAGTCCGGAATCCGGTTGTAACCGGATTTTTTTTAGTCAAAGTTTTATTTAAAGATGATTAGATGTTGTTTATAGTGTTAAGGAGTTGCGCCGGATTCGTTTCTGAATTTTCTTTTTTTGCTGGACTCAAAATAGATATGGCTTATAGAGGTGTATCTGAACTTGGTTTCTCGGGTCGCTGTCACTACCGCAACACGTCAGTTCGCATAACCGTCAGTTCGCCAAAACGAAAAATCCGACAGTTCTTCAACACGTCAGTTCCCCTACACGTCAGTTTCACTACACGTCAGTTCTCCTACCGTCAGTTAACATAAACGTCAGTTGACATAAACGTCAGTTCAGTCATCGTCAGTTCACCCATTTTAGAAATCCGTCAGTTCGTCAACACGTCAGTTCAGCTACACGTCAGTTCCTCTACACGTCAGTTAGCTTACCGTCAGTTGACAGAAACGTCACTTCGCCTACAAATCCGTCACCACCCGCAGAGATTCAGACCCGCCTATTAGTTCGAAGTCGACTGGGTCACCGAAAGCAATTAAGCAGAGGGAATAAAACCCAGGGGATTAATAAAAAGAAGCCGACATTTGCGCATATTGATGAGGGTAAAATTAGTTCAGAATCACTGGGAGCTTGCAATCAGATGCGGCAGACGGGGCTAGTCAAACGGAAACTGAAAAATATGAGGTGAACGTATAATTAAACACAAATAAGGGCTTAACAACCATCGCAAGGTGAAGGACCAAAATGTACCAGTGATTCTCAATCTTTTCCGAAAGGGAACTGGAAACAGTGAGGGACGGACTCTTTTCTCTTGGCTCTTGGCCAGGGCTTCCTCTATTATCTTCAAACAAGAACAAAGGTTTCGACGGGATCCCACAAATTTCATATGTGATCCAGACAGTTGGATCTTGTAGATAAATATCCGGTCTTCGCCAAACTTCCTGAAAATATTAACTGGAATTTAGAAACAGATTAAGGTGAATGGCTAATCATCTGAGAAAACCAAGTTCAGACATGGATTCAGCGTGCGTGTTTACTCCTATAAGTCGTATATACTTTGAGGAAATTGATCAAAACTTCCGGCTGCCTTACTGCTGACATATTTTCCGGTTTCTGCCGGGTTCTTGGCGAGCATCTTGTCCGTTATGTACTATATATTACCTTAGAATATACTACAGATAAAACTTTAACTTTTAACGAATCTTCAGGTTCTGGCCCGAGCCCAAACTATTTGTCCGGCGTGGAATATTGACACATAAGTTCAGCATGCCTCCTTATCTACACCCATCCTCTAATCAACTTCAGATAAAACGTTTACTTTTTCAAAACTTTACTTTTTCAGCGGGATTCCGGGTGAACTATTTGTCCGGGTAGAAAATAATTGCCATATGCGGGTGCAGCATGTCTTCTTACCTCTGAATCGCAACATCTAATCAAGCTCAAATACAACTTTTACGTTATACAAATTTTTCGGTTTGGGCCGGATCCCAGGCCAACTACTTGTCCGGCGAACAAAAATTTGTTTAATACGTTTTCAGTGTGTCTCCTTACCCTTAAACTGAACCTCTAATCTACTTCAAATTAAAAATTTCTTTTTCACAAATTTTCCTGTTTTTGCCAGATTCACGGTGAACTACTTGTCCGGCGAGATTCATATTCGGATTCAGCATGTCTCCTTGTCTCTGAATCGATTATCTTATTAGATTCTAAAATATATGTTTCGTCCCTTAATTTGACCCCCTCCCGACCCCTAAATATAGGGCTACAGACCCCATCTTATGACCTGTATTTTGACCCAAAGAGTCTTTATGCCAAATTTGAACGAAATATATCAACCCCTTCGAGAGTTATCGTGCTAACAGACGGAGAGACGGACAACTTTTACGATGTCAAGCAGTAGCCCTCGAAAATAGTAGATAAAACTAGAATTTTCTGTTAATTGATAGTAATGCAATCACCCGTCAAATTCACAAGTTAGTGCTTAATGAGCCTTTTACTTTCAACCTCCCCCTTATTTCTGTCTGCTAAAATAAAGAGTTTCTAATATAGAGCCACATTATATATATATACCGCTGTCCGCTGGCAAAAATTCCTAACATCAATACATTTTCTCCCCAGAAACAGCTATTATTACAATAATTCCGAAAAAATGCTATTTTCTGGAAAAAGAAAAGAAAAAAAAACAAGAGCTGTAAGCTCATATGGCACTTGCATGGGTTAAGATATATTGTTCATCAAAAGAACTTTGCGGTTAAGATGCGCACTGTAAGGGGGCTAGAACTTCATTTGTAAGCAAAACCCTTGAGGCAAATATTATAATGGGCTGATGTGGATCATGAACATACATATTTTGCTTAAAAGTATTTTTCTTACTTTGCGGTCAAGGTTGGTACGGTAATAATCGGATTTGGGAAGTAGCGATTTCTAAGCAAATCTTGTTGAATATCTAATATTCCAGCGAAGTTTCGTCGTCCTAGCACATCTGGAAGTACCTTAACTCGCGATCACCGGAATCCCAGACCCCCCCCCTCCAGCTCCACCCACAATACCCGGAGCCAATCCGGTTCTGTAAATGATGCCAAGAGCATCTGTTTATTATTCCTACAATGTTCGATGCCGATCACACCAGTCTAAGCGGGTCTAGTACCCCCCCCCCCCCCCCTCAATAGTTGTCGGATCCGATCCGGAAATAACGAAGATCCCCAGAGAGAAATGTCCTCTGTTCATTTATCAAATTTTAATCGAATCCGATCACCCGTTCCAAAGTTACGCATGACTAAATATTCAGGATTTCCCTCCCTCCACTCCCCCCTAAGATTATCATATCGAAGATTTTTTTTTACTTCCAAGTCAGTTTGAAGGGGTCCCTGATATCCCTGCAAGTTACGTCACGAAAATCCCCAAAAACCGGAATTCCGGGAAACCCCCTACACCCCACCCCCCAAGTTTCCGGATCCAGTCCAACTGTGTAAAAGATTAACTGGAGCAGACGTTTGTTCTTCCCAGTAAGTTTCACTCCAATCCATCCATTCTAACCGTTTCTGTTTAACTGTCGGCATTTGAGGCCGCCGGCATTTCGTGGTCGTGGGCATTTCGAGTCGTGGGCATTTTAAGTCGTGGGCATTTTGATCGTGGGCATTTTGAACCGTGGGCATTTTAATCGCGGGCAAAAAGATCGTGGTGATTTTGGGAACAACCCGCCAATTGTGTGACTGATTACATTTGAGGACGGGTTGCCGGAAGTGCAACCGAAATATCCGAATTTATATTTATCCCTCGCACATCATCTTAGACGGATAACTAGCTGAACAAGAAAAAAAAACGGACTGTTAAGTAGAGCATTGTATTCAAACTGACTACTCTTTGGGTAACGGCCACTGTACAAAACAGAAAATCTTGGTGCCTCAGTCAAATCATGTCTGATTTTCTTTTTTTTCACGGAAAAGTAGCAACAATAATTAATAATGATGTATAAAATGCTTACCGACGAAACGTCCCCATGAGAAAACGTCCCTGTGTAAAAATGTCCCCGTGACAAAACGTCCCCACGGCAAAACGTCCCCAAGTACAGATTTTTAAGTTCGCCTCAACCTTCAGGTGCATGATCGAGGTGCATTTACAGATGTGGGAACATTCCTTATAAGCAGGAAAGATCGGACATAGCACTGGTTGCTTCATAAATGTACTGTTTTCAGTTGGACGGGTTTGATCCTTTAATAATATCTTTTAATAATAAACATCACCAAATTAAATATCGAACAAAAGCGAGATCAATAAGTTATATCGCTTCATAGATGTATTGTTTTCAGTTGGATGGGTTTGATCCTTTAATAAAAAATGTCAATAATAAAGGTCATCAAATTAAATATTGAACAAAAGCAAGATAAATGATTTATATCGAAGCGTAAACTAACACATAAAATAACTAATCAAATACAAGATAGAACGAAAACTGACAATCTACTAAATCTTTGCGACTTTAAGAAATGGCTATAGCCCGGAGCAAAACTTTGGTTTGTTTCTTGAGTAGGCCTATCGGTTAAATGCTAAAGTAGTCAACCCATCATGGATTTCAAAAGTTTATATTCCAAAAACATATTTTGTGTGAACTGATGACGCAATCAGTAGTCTCATAGGCCTAGCTATCCCTCAGCGATGAAAAAAACAAGAGCTGGAAGCTCATATGGCACTTGCAAGGCTGGGTCAGATGAAAGTCATGGTCAGAAGTATTGTTTCCATTTTTTGGTTAAGATGCGCACTTTAAGGGTGCTGAAAATTAATTTCTAAGAAAAACCGTTGAGGCAAAAAGGATCATGTACTCATGGCGATCGTGAAAAAGTAAATTTTGCTTCATAGTTTTTTTTGTATTTTGCGGTTAAGATGAGTTCTTTAAGGAATGGTGATCTCTAGCCCAATGATGTCAAGTTTCTAATACTCCAGCAAAGTCTTATCGTCTTAGCACATCTGGAAGTACCTTAACTCACGATCACCGGAATTAAGGACCCCCCCCCCCCTTCCCCCTTGAATTCAGTTCGATTCTGCCAGTAACGTACCTAGGACTTGTGCCTGTACTTCCCACCAAGTTTCATCGTGATCGCTCCACTCTATGCGTGTCACCAGATTTCCGGTTCTCCCCTCCGACCCCACCCTACCAGTTGATCGGATCTGGTCCGGAGTTGAAACGGGACATCTGAGACATGGATCTTTCAAGATATCAAGTTTCATTAAGATCCGATACCCCGTTCAAAAGTTATGCATGCCACTTCCCGGATTCCCCCGTCTGCCCCTCCCCCCACGATTGTCGGATGGGGGAGTGACTGTTTCCACATTAATCTGGTCGGGTCTCTGATATGCCTGCCAAGTTGTATCGTCGTAGTCCACCTAAAAGTACATTAACTACGGACCGCCGGAATTCCGGAACCCCCCTCCAGCTCCCCCCACAGTGTCCGAATCCGATTCAGTTCTGTCGGTTGTTTATTTAGAGCTTGTGCTTGTTCTTCCCACTAAGTTTCATCCCGATCGCTCCACTCTAAGAGTTTCACACGATTTCCGGTCCCCCCCCCTCCAACTCCCCCCTGATTCATCGGATCCGGTCCGGACTTGATATGAGACATCTGAGACACAAGTTCTTTCCAGATATCAAGTTTCATTAAGATCCGATCACCTATTCGAAAGTTATGCATGCCCCTATTTTCTGGATTCCGCCACCTCCCCCTCCCCCCACGATGGTCGGATCGGTCAAGTGACCATTTCCAAGTTAGTTTGGTCGGGTCCCTAATATGTGTGCCAAGTTTCATCGTCCTAGAACTTCTGGAAGTACCCTAACTCGAGAAGAGTGGACCGACCGACAAAAAGTGATCGGTATATGGCACTTGAGCGGTGCTGCAAGTGCCATAAAAATCTAATTGTGTTTTAGTTGCCCAGCAATTAGTATTTATATCTTGAAGTTGAAAGCTAGCTCTCTTCAAAATACATTTATCAGAACCGACTGTCTTTATTCGCCTCCCTGACCCCAGCTGGGCGAAGCTATCGATTACAATGAGACTTTTCCCTGGTGTCTACCAGCCGTATTCTTTCTTTCGTAACGTGAACCAAAACTGTCAGAATTGACGAGAGGCTCCTGACTTAATTTTTGCCCTCATTAAAAGTGAATTGTCGGCTTCTCTTATTAATCCCCTGGGCGAGCTTCCGTAACTATCCCGTCGACAACAACATGTGAGCAAACTTCCGGAAAATTTGTGTGAACTGACGTTTATGCCAACTGACGTTTATGCCAACTGACGTTTATACCAACTGACGTTTATGCCAACTGACGTTTATGTCAACTGACGTTTATACCAACTGACGCTTATGTGAAGTGACGGTAGGCGAACTGACGGTGGGCGAACTGACGTGTAGCTGAACTGTCGGATTTTAGGATTAGGTGAACTGACGTGTAGGTCTACTGACGTTTATGTCAACTGACAGTAGGCGAACTGAAGTTTGGTCAACTGACGTGTAGAGCAACTGACGTGTTGACCAACGGACGTGTTGGTGAACTGACATGTTGATCAAGTGACCTGTTGATCAACTGACGGATTTTTGGGGGTCAACTGACGTGTAGGCGAACTGTCGGAAAATGTTGGCGTACTGACGGAATTCTGTGGCGAACTGACGTTTATGTCAACTGACGTGTTGCGGTACTGACGGGACCCCGGTTTCTCTAATGATTAGCCTGGTGAAGACAAGACCCAATTGCCTGAATCAAATTTTAGATGTTTTGGGATCCTGGTCTTTTTGGAAAAGACCTTTGGTCTTTTCCAAAAGTTCATTTGTAAAGTTGGAAAAACGAACTTGTAAAATACGTTTGGTTTTTCCACAAGCTGGTTTTTCCAATTTGAGCGGCTTTGAGCCTGAAGAGGACCCTTGCCAAGAAAGGCCGAAATATAGCTCTAATCAAATTCAGCTGACGTATCGGTTTTGTACTGTCAAATATGATTCGCAGTCAGCTTGGGCTGAAGGATTATTTCATACAACCTTACCAGGATTATTTCATACAACCTTATCATGAAAAAGTGCAATAGAATCCTTGGTGTAATTCGAGGCAAAGGAATTCAGAAAGAGCCTCCTGCTTATTTGAAATCTGCAAGCTTTCAGTGTAAAAAAATCAAAAGAAAAAACCTTGAAACATTTGTATTCGTGTTGCCAGCCTGAGAATTTTTATAGAAGATTCATTGTGACAAAAACCTTTCAAGAATGTAATCTATAACAGTAACTTAGGAGAGGCCTAGTGTAGCCCGATGCCCTAAGACCTAGGCAACAGTTAATGAATCATGGACCCTTATTAATTATTAGCATTGTAGCAGCTTACCCTGCACTGGAAATATGGCATGGATTTAGCACCGTTTTCGGCTAAAAAGTTGCCGAGAAAGCGCGAAAAGTCGCCGAGAATGTCAGAAATGTCGCCGAGAACGCTCTATTTGCCCCTGAGGCGAATTGTGTGTACCCGAGATAACACAGTTTGTCGTCGAGATTGACGCCTTTGTAGCCGAGATTTCCGCGAAAAACATGTCACCGAGACGTACAAAAATGTAGCCGAAAATTATTAATGTAGTTTCCGAGATGGTCATAAATTTAGCCGAGAATCCCAAAAACTTTGCCAAAAAAATGTAAGAAAAGTCACCGAGATTGCAGAAAATGCAGCCGAGATTACGCAAATTGCAACCGAAAAAAAATAACTGTCCAAAGAAAAACTTGTCGCCGAGAATTACAAAAATGTAGCCGAGATTGCGACTGATGTCGCCGAGATTACAAGAAAAATACATTATCGGACTAAAATTGTGTTGCCGAGAATTCCCAACATGGAGCCGAGATTACGCAAAATGTAACCAAGACTTCCAGAAAAAAAATAACCGGAATTCCAGATTTCCAGAAAAACTGACTAAAACGTGTAGGCTATTTCCAAGAATCCAGACTCTTGTGCAAGGATGATTGACCTAAGTAGAATTAGCCCACAAGTAATGTCGCCGATACTAGAAGTATTTGAAGCCTCATGAGAATACCCAGGACTGTGCAACAGTTTGAAATACGAATGTTTCGCAAGTGTCACAAAGCATACTACGTTCAAAACGTAGCTGAGATAGCATTGCAAACCGAAATCAGTATCTGTGGGAGTTTCGATGACCAACATCGGAGGTTTAATGTAGTAAACCAGCCGATGTGAGCTGTTCGTATATGTTTTGCCTTAAACACTTATATGTGTCTAGAGAGGTAAAGAAACCGTCCAAAGCAGGATGAAATCAAATATACTGGATATTGGAAAAGCCCTAGCTGTGACGCAAGGCTGTATCTGGGGGGGGGCTGAAACCCCCCGAAACATAGGCTTTTCTCTCTGACCTCTGTGTTTTTTGTACTCCCCCCCGGGAAGGCCCCCCCCCCCGAAATAAATTCCTGGATACGGCCGTGACGTCAAGGTCTCCGGTCCAGTAACATTTATTGCATGACTATGTACAACTATATACGTCACAATCAGAAAACGTAAACGTAATATAATGAATCTTTATACTAACTAGACCTACGTTGCCTGGGCAACGTGAAGTGTTGCAGCAACCTTTGTTTGGCTTCGTCGACTAAGGTGTTGCGAGAGCAACACTTTAGTTTTGTTTCTTCGCTAACGGTTAAATGCTGAATTTGTCAACCCATCGAGATTTCCAAAATGGTATGTTCCAATCCATGGAGAATATTTTTCTTCACGTGGTTATCCCTCAGCGTTGAACAAAAAAACAGAATATCGGAAGTAGGGACTAAATTGACTCTGCAGACAGTCGAACTTTATCCTTTTCAATCGTAGACATCTTGGCTCGTGCAAACTTGGAACATTATCTGATATAACCTAGTTGGTATTATAAAGCTATCCATAGCTTATTAGTTCAACAACCGATTGTTACTTACAAGTTCCTGACATGTCTCACAATTGGGTTCCGCCTATTCTTTGTTTGAGTTTGTACCCTACCACTAAAGTTGTCAACATGGGCGTCACTAGCCTTTTACCTATGGGGGGGGGGACGTCCGGTTTTGTGCCGACGGACTCAAAAATGTGCCGACAAAAACAGCCGTTGCCGCTTCGCGGCAACGGCGTACATTTCCCGCCAGCACAGAATAGAACCGGGGTAAAACTAGCTGTAATGCATCAGTTAAGATTATTCCTTTGATGTAATTTCGTATTTTGAAGTTCACACACTTGGCTTTTCATTTAAGCCTTCGCTAAAAATCGAAGCTTCCAACGACTGTACCAAGAACAAGTTAAACTAAGCGCCGCAGGTGAAATTTTTTAAATCAGCCTTTTTTCCTGAAAAATTTAGCTATACCTACCATTCAAGTTCTAGCTTTTAACGTGTTTCAGCGAATTTCAATCCTAAAACACCAAACTAAATGAAACACTGTTCTTCTAAATAAAGAATACTACAAAATGGACCACAGGCGAAATTTTTTGTAAACTAACTGTAACGCATCAATTGAGGGTTATTCCTTCGGTATAATTTCGTATTTTAAAGTTCACATATTCGGCTTTTCATTTTAAATTTCGCTGAAAAGCGAAGCTTTCAATGACTGTACCAAGGCCAGTTAAACCAAGCGCCGCAGGTGAAATTTTTTTAATCTATTTTTTTCCGGAAAATTCAGCTATAGTACCATACAATTTCCGGCTTTTAACGTGTTTCAAACCCCAAGGATTTCTATCCTAAAAGGAAAACTAAATGATACATCGTTCTTCCAAATAGGGAATACGACAAAATGCGCCGCAGGCGAAATTTTGTGTAAAACTTACTGTAATGCATCAGGTGAGATTGTTCCTTTGATATGCTCCATATTTAATTTCACATACTCGGCTTTTCGTTTCAACTTTTGCTAAGAAGTGAAGCTTCCAACGACTGTACCCGGAACAAGTTGACCTAAGCAACGCCAGCGAATTTTTTTTAAATCTGTATTTTTTCCGGAAAAATTTGCCCGACAAATGTTTGCAGAATTTGATTTCTTACGTATAAAATACCCGGTGGGCGGACAAGAATACCGACGCCCGACAAAAGCATTCAGAACTCGATTTCTTCTGTGTTTTGCCCGTAAAGATTGTAAAAAACTTTATTTTTACGCGTAAATAGAAGCCGATGTACCGACGAGACTTGAACTTTCGGCATACGCCAATAAAAAGTTACAGAACTGGATTTTTTTTTTTGTGTGTAAAAAGAACCCGATGTGCCAACGAGAATACTGACGCCCGTCAGAACGTGGGGGAAGTTTCCAAATCCCTGTTCTTACACCATTGTTGAGAGGATGGACGAGTGGAGGCGAGGTTTAGTGAAGTTAAGGCTCCTGGGGTGTGGGCTGAAGACATTCTGACACCGTCGGTGACCACTAGACCCAGGACCAGTCAGGAAACCGGACAAAAGAGACAAGGGAAAGCCTCGGGGAATTTTATAGCTCAGCCGCAGTCAATCCAGAAATCCCTAATCAAGCTGGTTCACACATTCTAGCGAAGCTGGAATTCACATATCCAGTCAAGCCCGAGGCCTACTAGCCGAGATGGACCATAACGTCTATAGTTAATTTATCTTATGCAAATCGTGTACAATAGTATGACACATATAATATAGCACTAATGAGTCCCTAACTAAATATATAAACTGGTCCTTACCATAAATTATAATATAGAATAACTGAGGTCTTGCTCCGACCAAGGATGAAAGAGAACTGTTCTTGGCTGCGGATTCATTCCACAGCCAAAATACTTAGAATGAAATGGATCAAAGCCTGACCTCGGGTTAGCCAGCAGCTAACTGGAGCTAGTGGATAAAGACCAAGTGACCTGTTGTCACAATGCCGGGAAATTAATGATGGTGATGGAAACCGAAGAGATATAGAGAAAAGTAGGCGATAGAGGGAGGGAATAACTAGGAGGACTATTGCAGAGAAAAGTCAGAGAAAGATCTAAGAAAGACAGACCGAGGATCTTTTGATTGGCCTGTGGAACGAGGTACAAACCTTGTACTAGTCAGGTGGCTCGACAATGGTGTAGTCAACCTTGCTTCTTCGTTCACTGGAGCAAATTCAACTGACGTAGTCCAGCACTGGTGCACTAGTACCAAAAAACGAATTTCTGTCCAGACACCTGCGATAGTGGCTCATTACAATAGCACCATGGGAGAAGTCGACAAACTTGACTTCCTCATCGCTCTCTACAGGATTGAACTCGGGTCAAAGAAGTGGACCGTGAACATTTTTCAACACATGCTCGACTTAAC